>VZUI01037309.1:0-59155 GCA_013401135.1 Cettia cetti | reverse complement strand
CCTTCCTTCCTTCCTTCCTTCCTTCCTTCCTTCCTTCCTTCCTTCCTTCCTTCCTTCCTTCCTTCCTTCCTTCTCTCCCTACCTCCCTTCTTTCTCCCCCTTCTCTTCCTCTTCTTCCTCTCACACCTCCCTGACTGTCCTGGTTTAGGGCAAATTTTGAGAGGAAACCTTGGAATGGGGTCCCTCTAGAAAGTAAATTCAAGTGGTCCCTCCTACAAATGGTTCAGAAAAAAATTCCTTAGAGAAAAAGAGGAAAAAATTGTTTATTCAACAAGGAAAGTGTTCACAAGCATAAAAAATTAATAATATGAAACAATAAATCCTCTTGCCACTCTGAAGAGAGATGACAAGTTGAGAAGTCCTCACTGTGGGTGTGGCTCAGCTTGCTCAGTCTCTCATCAATCCCAGTCCCTCTCGCGCTGGAAAATGCCATGGTCCTGGCCCTGGTGGGCCACAGGCATGAGATCCAGGGGCTTTTCTGGGTTTTTCAGTCCAGAACTGGTTTAAACAGTTCCAAGAAAAGGAAAAAAAAAAAAAAAAAAAAAAAAAAAAAAAAAAAAAAAAAAAAAAAAAAAAAAAAAAAAAAACAAAAAAAAAACCAAAAAACACACCAGTCCAGGGAACTTCTCTGCCTCAGCTAGCTGAAAATTAACTAAAAGCACAGGAGATCTCTGTCCCGCTGTCTGTAGACAGCACAGTACAGGAGCAGAACGCAGAGGAGTGAGCGCAGTTTTTGAAAACAAACTGCATGCTTCCTCTTTCCCCCACTTTGCTCTTGGAACCAGTCTTAAAGGTGTAGAACTTAATATCAAAACAGACAACTGGGGATACAAGCATCATAAAGTCAGCCCAGCACACTGACCTTGGTATACCTTCTGCAATTTCTCACTTCCCCAGTCCCTCCACCTCACCTCTCTAACAGTGCAATGGTTCTGCCCTTTCTTAAATATCTTTTAGCAGAAGCTCTATCAGTTTGGCTGATGGGCTTAGTGATGTGTGGTGGTGGCTCTGCAGGGCCTGGCCAGAATCAGCCAATCCAATATTGGAAACCCCTGTGGCCTCCCTGCTGGCAACACTTTTACACGTGCAACCAAAACACATCAAAAGGAAAAAAGAATTTCAGTCCTCACCTCCCTTTCTGACAATACTACAAAATATTCTAGTATACCAGGATGAAACAATGTTAACGGTGTCACATAGGAAACATTTTAATAAAAAATAATAAAGAGAGAGAACAGTCTGGATAAGATGTAAGAGACCTACACTTTTTACATGTTACTATTGTTGGAAGCAAAATTATGTAACTCTAATTTAATATACAAAAAAAATCCTTTCTGTTCCATCTGTTACAATTATGTTAGATGACAGTTGTGGAATTTAAATTTTAGTAATTATCAGGATTGGGCATCTTTTACTTAAGGAAATTTTTGAGATTTCTTTTTTTTTTAGGATTCTTCTAAATAATTAATCTCAATTATCAATCAATCATTATCACAAACAATCTCAAAATTCTGAGGAAGCTTCCAGAAGACTAGGGGAAAAAAAATGAAAAGAGTTTTCCAGTATTTTAAGAAGGAAATGTTTTAAGTAGGCTAAGTCTGTGTTAGTTAGCCTCATACTGATCCAAAGCAAAAACATGTATAAGCCAGAAGAACCAGCAAAAACAAAAAAAAAAAGCATTACAAATTAAAACCCATAAAAAAAAGAAAAATTGCTCATGTCATTTTATAAAATGCTAAAATAGACTTTCTATGATTACATGATAATAAATATATTGATTAAATATTTTAATATCTGCATAAATAGTTATTAACATTAAAGGGAAATTAGATTTTTTAAATAAGGAAGCAACAGACTGTCATTATTTTTTAAGAGATTCTGTGGATTTCTTGTCTCAGTACTAGTCAGTACTATAAAAGTAGCTAAAAAGTAATTGTTCATAAGTTCAGAATTGGCTTTAAAATAGTAAAGCTGTAAACACAGCAGTATGATTAGCATGGCTGATTTAGTAGTGTGGGTGCATTTGAAAAAGGTACATTTTTGTAACAGCCAAAATTACATCCAGGCAGACAGAAGATTGGATGTGATCTCAAGCACACATGAGATACTGGAGAAGTTGCTTTCATTTTCTAATTTGACAGTCAGTTTTGTTCTGAAATGTAGGACAATTGCACATGATGAACAACTCAACTAAAGTCAAAAGTGATGAAGCAATGTATCAAATAGCTTAAAACATAAATATTAAAATAATTTAGAACAAAAAATAACATTTTACTTAATAGCAATTGAATTTCAAAGCATGACTTAGCACCTTTGCTCTCATACAAAGAAGTAAGCCACACGCCTATCTTCTGAGGCACATGTCTATAAGAAGATCTCCATCAAACTAACTTGACTCATATTTTAAAAGCTGAACTACAGGATTACTAAATATATTGTTCATTTATCCTTGAGAACTTTTTTACTGAAATAATGGAAGGGAAGCAGGTGGAAGTAGAAGATTTATAGAATTTTTTTTTGTAGGTGAAGCCCAGAAAGCCAACAATATCCTGGGCTGCATCAAAAGAAGCATGGCTAGAAGGTCGAGGGAAGGGATTCTGCCTCTCTGCTCTCATGAGACCCTGCATGGGGTACTGTGTCCAGTTCTGGGCCCCCCAAAATAAGATGGATGTGGACCTTTTGGAACACATGTACAGAAGGGCCATGAAGATGATCAGAGAGCTGGGACCTCTCCAAAATAGACAGACTGAGACAGCTGGGGATGTTCAGCCTGGAGAAGAGAAGGCTCTGGGCAAACCTTTCAGCAGCCTTCCAGTACAAAAGGGGCCTTCAAGACAGCTGGAGAGGGACTTTTTGTCAGGCATGAAGTGAGTGATATGATAAGCAGGAATGGTCTTAAGCTGAAAGAGGGCAGCTTTAGGTTCCATATGAGGAAGAAATGCTTTCCTTTGAGGGTGGAAAGACACTGGAATAGGTTGTCCAGACAAGTTGTGGATGCCCCAGCCCTGGAAGTGTTCAAGGCCAGGCTGGAAGTATTTCTGATCAACCCAGTCTAGTGGAAGGTGTCCCTGATCACAGCAGGAGAGCTGGAATTAGATGATCCCCAAAGTCCTTTCCAACCTAAATCATTCTGTGATTTTATGTTCTATAAAACAAATGTGCCTTCCAAAAAGCCAATTAAAATTTCATATACATATAAATATTTATAAAAATATTTTAAATCTTTAGTGTATACATATCCATAATTGTATATGTTTCCATGTGTTTCTGTTTATATTTTGTTGACAATTACATGCCAAAATTAAATACATTGAGGATTTTGGGGTTTTCTGTCAATGATTGCATACTCTAGAATGAAGTATTAATTAAATTAAAGTTCTTTAATTATTTTTGGGCCCTCATTTATGTGTTTTGAGAGTGGGAGGTGTTACCTTTAGACCAAGTTGTACTGAAATATTGACAATAAGAACTCTTTCATCAATGTAAAAATCTTGTGAAAATTGTCAGGTTGTACAGAGATATTTTAGTATTTAAATTACTACTTAAATATATTAGGAAACCATAATATATATTTATATAAGTAAAGGAAAACTTAGATCAGCCTGGAGTAAAATAGTACCTCATTCAGGATTATGATTCTATTTTATAACTGTATTGCATTTGCTGTACAAATGCAGAGATACCAAGCACAAAATTTATAATCTAATTATATGTGTCTAAGAATTTACTTATCTTTTACTAGTTCATCATCAGGAAGTTCAGAAGTAATTTTATTTCAATTATAAATTTAAGCAAAATATCAAATCCTGACTGCTTTAAGATTGTAATTTACCAACCTCACTAGTTTAAACCGGGATAAAATATAAAAAACTTTTTAAAACACGACAGTTAGCTTCTTAATCTGCCTAGCATTTTTTCTTTTCCCACACCTCTTTTAAATAACAACTTTACCTCAAGCTGGAAGCACCCACAAAATGATCAATGTGACCTGGAACCCAGTACAGTCTCCCACTGTAACACATTTCAGAAGCAAACAAAACCAATAGTTTTGCTATAGTTTCCCTATCTGAGAAACACAACTAAAAATCTCTTCCTCTTCCACATTATTTTGTCAGAATAATCTTGATGTAAACAAATATATAACTTCACAGACAAACTAAAAATTTTAATTATTTGACAAGAAACAAATACAGCATGATCATGTAATTTGATTTAGGAAATTATCTTTGTATACACCCTATTTAAATCTAAGAGATACACTACAAAAAACATGGACAGTTTAAAAGAAATCTTGATGTTTTGTGATTATAGGAATTATTATTACCTCATGGAGATGAAAAGTAAAAGCAAAAAATTGGGCTATAATAAAGTTCGATAGAAGATAAAAGAATTTGCATATATTCATAGGTAAGCCCAGAGGCAGCCATGCAGTTTATATATATTTTCATGCATACATAAGAAAGTTTTACACTAGACTATAATAATACAACTTTCTACAGAATATTACTGCTTGTGTATAAAATTTTCACCCAAATCTTAGGCAATGCTAAACAGTTCATAGCCATTCCATAAAAAATACAACACAGAGATGAGGCAAACCATGGGGAAACAGGAAAAAAAATAACAGTCAGAAATTATAAAAGCTATGTAGACAAAAATCTGAAGAGCAGCTTTGAAGAAATGAGAGAAAGATAAAGCCTTTGGAAAGGCTGTGGGCAGAAGAATTGATAAATATATTTCTTTGCTATGCCTGGAACACACTTGTGTTAACCAGTATAAATTTATTCCCATGTAGTTGATATCTATTAGATTTTTTTTACACCCTTAGCTAAAATGACCATAACTTTATTTCCTTTTCAAATCACTCTTTCCTCACACTACAGATTTCAATAGACAACAACATCACCTCTCCTCTTATCTTAACAAAGGATCTCCAGTTTCCTACAGATTTGAGAAGTTTTTCACTAAATTTGTTCTGAATTTCAAACCGGTTGCAAACATAAATCAAGATTGTGCTCAGCATTTCAGACATGTTTCACCAGCAAGAGAAGATTGAGAATTCAGAGAGGTTTTTGACCTATGCAAGACATTTTTCTTACTCACTTAAACACAACTTTTTGCTGGAGTTTAAACTTTTTTAAATGGAACCCAGTATATAACACCAATTATGAATTAATGGACACACTGGCAATTCTGCAGTTGTTAACACAGACAATGAACTTGATTCACCATGGGTATAAGCATTTACTCTACAGAGGCACAGAAATACTGATGAATGTTTACTGGCACTATACCTCATATTATGTCATATAATATTATGGGAAAGTTCTTGCCACATAAAATTACACCCAGGATGAACTAAGATAATGAAAATAAATTTAATATTGTCAGGTCACAGGTTTGAGTGCTTCACAGGTCTGCCAAGCTTTTCAATGGGCAAACAGAAATACATATTGTGTTGGTGCAGCAGATAGAACAATGTCTCAGCAATTACAGGTGTAGGTCTAATATTATGAGCACAACTATAGTTAGGAATTAGTCTCAGAAAGTGAATCTTATATCATCTTTATCATTATTTATTATCAAATAAAAATTGAAATATATATTGTTTGCTCTTCTGCTCACTGTAGTGCATGTCATAAATTGACATTTATGCATTTATATATCATAAGGTAATGTTTAACATAAATCATGAATATTGGAGATGTTAGCTATTATCTTCATAAATACTTTTTCTGAGGCTGCCACTGCTCGAAGAGGAGGAAGAAAGAAGTCTTAGGACTTTACACATGCAGATTATTGGGCCTATCAGTTCAGTGTATGCAGGTTAAGCAGTCAGGTATTGATACATGACTAGAAACAATATGCAACTCACTGAGCTAAGAATAGGAAAAATCCAAGCAAAGCTCTTTCAATGTACTGAAGACCAATGAAAAACTTCTTAAGGAGGACTTCTGGTACAGTAAACCATTCATATTTCCAGACAAGCAACGTTTTAAAACTGGTGGCTTAAAGTTAAATATTCTGGTGAAAGGGTTAAAGATTCATAGGATCACTGAATATGCTGAATTGAAAAGGCTCTATCAGGATTATGAAGTCCATCTCCTGCCCCTGCACAGGACAACCCAAGAGTCATGCCATGTGCCTGATAGCACAGCCTAAACACTTCATGAGCTCTGTAAGGTTTGGTGCTGTGACCACTTCCCTGGGGAGCCTTTTCCACACCCAACAACCCCCTGCATGAAAAGCCTTCTGAAATCCAGCCTAGACCTCCTCTGACTCAGCTTCATGCCATTTCTTTGAATCTCTTCACTGGTCACAAGTGTGAAGAGTTCAGTACTGGTCCCTCTCCTCCTCGCAAGGATGTTGAAGACCACAATGAGGTCTCCCCTCACTCTCCTCTCCTCCAGGCTGAAAAAACCAAGGACTGAACAAACCAAGTGACCCTGGTCACTTGTAGTTCGGTACTTATCACTCTAACTAAATAATATACTGATTGCTCAGAACTTCTGACATTTAGATTTATTAACAAATTACAGTACTATTAAAAAAAATTTAAAAACCAAACAAAAATAACAGGCTGTAGGGGATTTTTTAAAGGGCAATTTAAATAGTTCACTTGAAATTATTCAAACAAGGTGAGAACTATGTCTTGATGACAGTAATCACAGACAATGTTAGTAGTACAAAGACTAAATAACTCTTCATTGTGATCAAGAAAAATAAATCTTACAAATTTTGTGTCTTGAAAGATTTTTCATAGAAGATGGTAAAAGTGATGCATTGAATTTTCAGTTGGATTAAAATATTACCAAGAAAATCTTTGAAGAGTTTTGGCAGTTCAATTCCTAGAACCTTTGAGGTGTATTGGGTTTCCATGGCAGAGGCTTGGCAGGGAGGCCTCTGTGAAGGGGAGGCCAGGGCTGCCCCATGTGGGATACAGCTAATTCCAGACAGTCCCCATGAATCCACCCCAGGGCACAGTTGACCCCATCAGAAAGGCTGCTGGTGCCTCTGAGAAAACACATTTTAGAAAGGGAAATATACTGGACAATCAAAAGAGGAGGAAAAACAAACAGACAAACAAGCATACACCCCTGACACTGTGAGAAAAAATAGCATGATCACCCAGGTCAGAGAAGGATGAGGGCAAAAGAGATGTGCTCCAGGAGCTGGAGCAGAGATTTACCTTCATTAACAAAACCACAGTGGAGAACCCTGCAGTTTGTGGAGAGGATCACACCACAGTGGACATCCACACTGCTGCCTGTGGACAACCTACAGTAGAGCAGATTTTTTCCTGAAGGAGTGCAGCCTGGTGGAGAGGACTCACAGTGGAGTGGTTCATGCAGGGCTGCAGCCTGGGGAGAGAGGGAAAAGCAGGAGGAAGGAAAAGCAGAGAGGACTCTTAAGGACAGGTTGTAATACCCCCTTCCCCACACCCTGTGATGCTCTGGGTATGTGGACAGGGTCAGATGAGGAGGAGGAAGAGGTGCTGGGGTGAAGGACTGAAATTGAATTTGGGAAAAAAAGGGCAGGGGAAGTTTTAATTTTCATCTTTTTCTTTTATTACTCACTGTTCAAATCTGCTTTAATTAACAACAAATTAAGTTAATTTTCTTCATGTCAAATCTATTTCACCTGTGATGTTGATAACTGATTTCCCTCCCTTTTTCTTTCCCCATTAGATTTTTCTTCATTCTATTTTCTCACCCTGTCCTGTTGAGGAGAGGGAGTGGCAGAGCAGCTGGGTGGGCAGCTGGCTGCTTGCCAAGATCAAGTCAACACATAAGATAAGCTGATATGTGACTATATAATCATAGTCATAGGTATATATGGTTTATATAGTAAAAATGTTTAAAAGATGGAAGTAAAGAAAAAATTTTAGAACAGTTACGGTTGTCCTAACAGAAAAGGCTCTTTCATTATATCCAAGAAATTATGGCTGATCTTTTACGTAGGAAATAGCTCCACTTGCTTATTCAACTCCCATTTGCCAAGGCATGAAGGCACAATACATTTAACTATTCCTTAGAATTCTGTCAGCGTGGGGTCCTTACTGGATAGAACTCCAACGTACACCAGAAGCCACACAGGTTTTTTGATCTGTTTGAATCTCTGTTTTGTCTGAAAATGGTTCAAACAGGTTCTATTTCACAAGCTGCGGTAAAAAAAACCCAAAAAAACATTCATCCCAAGTATGGAAAATTTGATTTTTTTTTTTTTTTCAGTTAGAGAGCAACTTTTCAGGGAAGTTCAAGTAGCCAATAGTTGACAGCTTCCTAATTTAAACACTTTCCTGTGATTAAAAACTAACTGTATGGAACATTATGTTCAAGACTGTTGTTTTGGGGGTTTTTTTAATACTCATGAAAGGAGCTGAATCAATGATAGCAAGAGGCAAAAAGTCACCAAACAGTGAACAAAAATGTATTGAAGAAATGCGACAAATAATAAAATGTATTTGCAAATTAAGTGAATAGATTTTAATTTTTCAGAAAATTTTCATTCATGATTTATTGTTTACACAATTTTTTAAACATGTTGATGTTTGAAAAAGACTTAGGTTATTTATAGGTCTTGGTAAGCTTTTGCTAAGAGATCAGAGCCATGTCATATGACAATGAGAGCAAACCTAATTGTTCCAGAACCGGGCAAATTAAATTATCACTGTAAATAGTGTTAGTGATATTTTGTCTAACTTCATTTATTTCCCTGTGATTTAAGTTTAGCTATAATTTAATTGTTAGAAACAGTCACTTATTTATAATTAACGTGGAAAATCCTGACCTTATTTCGAGAATTTTTATATTCTATAAAATCAGAAGAGATTTAATTAGACTACAATATTTATTTTGGTTTGATGAGTCAGTGATTTCTCTAAATGTAACACATGTAAACTATACTAATTTAATCACGTAGTAGGAATAAAAAAATGTGTTGTTACTGATTAAATGATTACTGCAACATCTTGCAGACTCAACTCCGGGAAAAATTATGGGAGCAATTACAGGAAAAGCACTTGATTGCAGTAAATAGTGAGGGAAAAAAAAAAAAAAGGAAAAATCGTAAAGCAGTACCTGTAAAAAGTTGTAAAGCCAGAGGTAAATTTATCACTGGTTTAGGATGATTTCAGTGTGATTAAAAACCACACACATTTGAGGAACACACTTGCCTACAAACACTTAACTTTTCAAAATATTGGTTGATTTTAGTAATGTAACCTCCATAGATTTCCCATTGCACTTCTCCTAGATTCAGTGAGTCTGAAAAGCCATCCTACTCCTCATGGAATTTTTTTTTCCGTTGACTGTTTTTCTAAATATTTACTTTTGTACAGCTGGAAAAAATGCAAACATTGCAATTTTCATAACTTTACCATTCATTTAAATAAACTTTTTTTAGGAACCATATTGGGGATTTTTCTTCTAAATAATGAGTGGCTCTTAAATGAATAACAGGAAAACACTGAAATGAGCATATTGCATCTATTAGAATTATTTGTTCAGAGAAATTATGAGAGAGTTTACAAGGGAATAATGAGAAGAGTTATCTAGGAAAGAAAAAATTACTACAAGGAGCTTTTTCACTTAGAAAATACAAATATAAATAAACTATATATGAGATGTAAGACTATGTTTCAGGAAAGGATCTGAAAAATATTTGATAGAAATCATCAGATTTTTAAAGGAGAAGAAAAATTGTTTTTTTACATAAAGTTTTTAGATTTCAGTTGCAAAATCTAATGTGAAGAAATCAATTTGAAATTAAGAAGTCAAACAATCTCTTCTTTAACTTGTATTTTGAAAAGAAAAACCTGAAACCCCACACTTTATATGCATTTATATTAAATTACAAATTCAGCAAAAACATTTAAGCACATAATTAGTTAAAGGCAAGTGATCAAGTATATCGACTTCAAGTTAAGTTCATGCTTAATTGCTTTGCTGAATCAGACTCTCCAAGATGTTTAATAAGTGTTGAAAATTTTTAGAAAGCAGGATAAAATCATCATACCTTTGCGATTACCTTGAGTTTAGTTACATAAATACCTAGTCTTGTTATGTTACTTCAATACATGCCCCATAGTCTTTAATGTGTCTATCTCCTCAACTAGCCTTTCGTTTTACAGGTAGGAAATTAAGACTATCAATATGTCTACACTGATAACTCAGTCAGAGTGGAGGCAGATGCAATCTGGCTGATGGAGATAAAAAGTCAGTGCAGTACGTTCTGCCCCTGATGAAGAATATAGGATCTCAGACAGGCTCATATAAAGTTTTTCAGAAAACACATTTTATTTTAGAAATGGAATAATTTAGAAGATAGAATTTTTATACATTTGAATTTATATTGTACATGTACATATGTACATATGTACAATGAACATACAGGGTATACATATACATCTATATAAATAATCAAATACTTATATATGTATATATATTCTTATATACACAGACATTCGAACTTGAAAATTAGTAAAATATATACAATGTCGTGTTTCTGAGGCCAAAGCACAGTACAATCAATTGATTTGTTAAAGGCTGGTGTGGTTAAAGCACACGATAATATCACATATATATTGAAGGACCAATACAGTAACACCCTGGGGTTTTTCTTTCTGTAATAGACCTTCTTTCTATAATAAGATGAAATGTAGACAGATTTTTTTAAGTCATCATTTATTTATGAGATAGCTTAAGTCTAATGCAAAACTACTTAGGAAACCCAAATGTCTCATCTGAATTTCCAAATGAGTAGCAAGTATTATTAGAGCATTAGTCTTCCAAATGTAGATGTAACTGGCAAAAGAAAAGGAAACTGAAATCTCAGAAAATCTATGTTTATCCTTTCTGTTTCCCTGAACAAGGAAACTGTCTGGTTTAAACATGCAATTTCTTCCTTTGTTTCTATATGCCTCTATTTTGGATCATAGGAAACCTCTGAAAAAATGAGCTCCACAACATTAGCTACTTAATCTTAACAGTTGCCATGTAAGGTACATCAGTTTTATTATTGCCCATTTTCCAGATGAGAAATAAACAGATTTTTTTAAGGCAGTGCAGTGAGGCAATGGTGAAGGAGGGGGATGTACTCATATTTTATGCTCAGACATTTTCTGCAGTAACCTGGTATATTTTAGACAGTGCAATTTCAATGTCTGTAATGCTATGTAGTCTCAGTCTGGAGTGAGCTGTCGTGTGAGTAAAGAAATGTCATAGAGAGAGGTTATGGAAACTCAGGCAGTCTACACCCTTTTCCACACACATTACTGTCTTCTGAAGCTGTGTTTCAAGAAGAAACCTTAAATGCACCATGACCAATCAAATTTCAAATGTCTCGAGATACTGGATATTCCAAACATTGTTTTTCTTACCTTTCCACTACTCTCTATAAGAGACAGTTTCTATTGGTTTCTCATATATTTTGGCTGCTTCTTTAGAGCAGTCTTGGAGCTGCACTAGATTCACTTTGCAATAAAATTTGATTTTGATATCTTAAAAATCTGGTGATGTTTCCTGCACAGCCAGTATGTCTTACAGTATGCCAGGACAGCCTTTATGGCATACTCTACCCTTAAAAACACACAGCTGAGCCTGAGGCATGGCCTGCAGCTAATAAACAGGAGGAACTCCTTTTTGTATAGAAGTATGAAAAATTCTTGGAGGAAACTCCCAAGGAGTCTTTAAAGCTAAAGCAAAAGGTCACCATCCATTCACACTGGCAGATCCGGGAGGCAAAGCAGCAAACCACTGGCACTGGAGACAGGTAGTGCTGGAAAACACTCAAGGCACTGCAATGAGGGGTAATTCAATACAAGTGAACAGTGATCAATTTATAGAATAAAAGACTTCTGAAAAGCCTTGTCTAATTTCCTCCTCAAAGTAGAGCTAGCTATAACTTTAGATTATGCTTAATGTCTACATCATTCATCCTGGTGAAGGGGTTGGTTCTGGTTGAGCAATGTCCATGGCTTGTCTCTTTTACTTACAATCTGTGAAGTGTGACATTTATATCACATTGATGGAAGGAATAACTGAGTTTATAGATATGTAGCCAGTATTTCAGGATCTACAGAGGGGTACACTTTATTTTTGGAAAATGGCAAGGGCCTGATCTCACTGGAACACAGTGAGTAGCTGGGTGAACAGGTTTTTCTTGTTAAGAGAGAAAAATAAATAATTGGTGTTGCCCCATCTTCTACTAGAACAGAAGTCCTCTTCCCCTTTATGGGGAAGGAGCAAATGGACATAGAGGAAGAGCTGACAGTGGATGCCTGGTATATAGCAATTGTTCTGGTTAAATTATAATTCACCATATGAGGTGTACATGGTAAATGTGGTGTTTGGAGTCAGTATATGAAGAATTAGCCAACCTCATCTCCTTTTCTAGAGACAGCAAAATATGGTATAATATAGATCAAGGAAATGGAAAGACGTGTTTCTCCTTTCAGTACTTTTTAACTGGTAATCCTTTACTGTCTATAAACAGTATCCCTTCTCTTTTCTGTGGCTTAGAGAATGTGCAGACAGGTAAGATGAAATGAGGATGCATAAAGAATTATGATAATGTTTTCAACATGTTGACTGACGTGTGCCTTTGAACTGGCATATAGAGCTCTGGATAAATTACTGAGGAGCATGGTGACTCCAGCTAAAGCCGAAGGCTGAAGTACTTTTAAAGGCAGAGAAGTGGATGTTAGATAGGGGCAAAGAAATTTAACTAATAGAACATGCCTATTTTGGAAGAAATGTTCACCTCAGTTTGAATTTGGCTGGTATAAATCATAGTTTCCCATTATCCACTAGTGCAAACATCTTTTGCTGTTACAGTCTGTTCAGTTTTCATAGCTCTACAAAGTTGGCAAGCTGGTGCATCCTTTACTGAGTGATATCTCGATTACCTTGACAGCTCCAGTTTCCAGACTAAATTACCTGTCTTGTTAAAGATTTTTGTTTAAAGAATTCCTATAATAAAAAGTGTTAGTAACCAGAACCGAGTTCAAAATTTAATGGAATGATGGAATACTTTTTGTTGAGGCATATGACCCTGTTCTTAAAGAAGTTCTAAATACAGCAAGTTACATACATCTCTGTCCAGTCAAATCTCAGATACCTCTGAGAATGGACATGCCACCAACTCTAACGGCAACCAGTTTCAGGACTTGAAAAACTTAATGGCAGAACCAGTTTTTCCCTATACGCAATTGTTGCTTCGCATGTTCCAACTTGTGCCCATTGCCTCCCATCCCATAGCTGAACACTTCTGGCAAGAGTCTGGCTCCGTTCTTTCAAATTTCTGTTGCAGACAGAAGCAAGGACTCTCTTGAGACTTCTCTTGTCAAAGCAAAACAAACCTCATTTCCTCAGCCTGTCCTCATCCATCATGTCTTCCAGGTCCTTGGCCATCTTACTCACCCCCTACTCAATGCTCTTGAGTATGCTGATGTTTTCTGGAAAGAGGGAGCCAAGCCAGACAAAGCACTTCAAATACACTCTTAGAAG
The DNA here is from genome assembly GCA_013401135.1 of Cettia cetti. Taxonomy (NCBI): domain Eukaryota; kingdom Metazoa; phylum Chordata; class Aves; order Passeriformes; family Sylviidae; genus Cettia; species Cettia cetti. Next base: position 45,647 of record VZUI01037309.1, on the reverse strand, counting down.
TGCCAAACAAGAGTGGAAGGATGATGCCCCTGAAACTGCTGACAGCATTCTTAGTAACAGAGCTCAGAATGCAGCTGAATCACATTCAACTTGATGTCCACAAGCTTTTCAAATCTCTTGTCTCCAGCAGCTGGTTGCCACCCACCTCTACTGTTGCATGAGGTTATTGCTCCCCTGGCAAAGGACTTTACACTTGCTTCCATTGAACTTCATGAGCGTCCTGTTAATGAATTTCTCCAGCCTGACCAGCCCCTTCTGTAGAGCAGTCCTCCAGTGTATCAACCACTTCTCCCATCAACAAATCTGCTGAGAATATATTGTGTCCATGCAGGCCATTAATGCAGACAGATGTTGAATGGCCCCGGTACCAATCCCTGAAGGATTGGCGTTTGCTACTTGATAAACCACCACATACACTTTGCACCACCAGATAAACTTTGCACCACTTATCACAGCTCTTTTGGTTTAGCAATCCAATTCATTTCCATCTACCTCATTATCCATTTATCCAGCATGTATGTCACCAGTTTCATGATAATGAGGCTTTGTAATAATGTGTAAAAGGCATTGTTAAAAACAAAGCATACACCAACCACTGACCCTCCCTATGTCCATTGCACCAACACTCATCTCATCTCCTCCCATCTCATCACAGAAAGTTGGTTTGGCACGGTTTGTGCATGCTAAATCTATGTTGGTTGCTCCCAGATACCTTTTTGTCCTTCACGCTTCTGAAAATGATTTCTAAGAGGATTTATTCTACCACCTATCCATTCACTGAGGTGAGGCAGACCAGCTCATAGTCCTCTGGGTCTTCTTCTTGCCATTTTTCATTATAATTCTGACTTCTTTTTTTTTTTTCTTATCGTTGGAAACCTCCTCTAAAATTCATGACCTTTTGAAGAGGTTAGACAACAGCCTTGCAATGATATCAGCCAGCTCCACCAGCTAGTCTCAGATGCATCCCATCTGTTCATAGATATTTGTGTATGACTAATTGATTAATCTTGTCTTTGGGTAATAGAGATGATATTTCACCCTCCTCTCTCCCTTGAAAGGTAAAAAGATAAAGTAGACATTATTACAAAACTATGCACACTCAGGTATAATGTTAACTATAGAGTTTCCATCTCTTTGCCTAGTTAGGCCCAAATGCCACTGAAACAAATCTGACAACCTCTATCAGTAGACTGTGGTGTTTTAAAGGCTTTGAAAATAGATACAAAACAGCTATTAAGACTTCAATTTACAAATTCTGTGAAACTCAAGGGCAGTGAAAAGATTCGTCAGTGAATGTATACAACTCAGAAAAGATAGAGTCCTTGGTAAAAAGAGTTGAAGTATCTAGGAAACTCACACATGCTGATAACACCCCCAGCCCCCCACTCCCTGTGATTAACAACTATCACATGCTCAGATAAATAAGAAATTCTCCTGACTGGAATTAAGGAATAAAGAAAACCAGTGAAACTTAGAGGGAAACTTTGTGTTGGAAAGCGTGAATACATTAAAAGAAGAATGAGGTTTGGATAAATTAGTATGTGCATAATCAACAAACCATAGTTGCAGAACATCTTTTAAGCAAAATTCATTTTACATTGTATTTCTTGTTATTAGCATTACATATTTTCATGACTTCAGATCTCCTCTGTCAAATTTGTGCTTTAAACTTTCTGAGTTCATCTCCTAATTTACAATCATCATCATGTTTTGTTCATATCTTACTTTTGCAAGGCAAATTATGTTATCTTAGTATAGATAGAAATATTTCTTTAGAAATATTTCTTTAGAAATAAGAAAAAATTGATTGCTATTAAATATACCATGATTTCTCTCCGCAAGAATGATTCAGCATTCACCTTAAAGATGCAGCTTTGAATTTTCTTTTACAAAGACTGTACAGCCCAGTAAAGGAATGTGACATTTCATACAATAAGAAAATCATATAAAAGAGACAAAACATAACATAAAAACACAAGGTAAGATTACAGATCAAATCCCTGTAAACACAGCATAAGCAGCAATATGAAATATTAATAATAAATGTTAATCAATTAAATCACTTGTGTCAGAACTTTATGATGGGTTATTCAGGAATTTAATGGATTTTGGTTTCTTTTTTTTCAATTTAATATAAGCTATCAGAAGTAGTCATATGAAGCCATGTGTTAACTTTCCAAATGTCTAGTATAACCATGAGAAAAGCTTTTTAAGGAGTGTCTCTCATCTTTATGATACAGATCTAAAATAGTAAATAAATTTTGGAAAACTATTAAAATTATTTTAGGACATTTGCAGTTTTTCAGGTACTGTTGTGATTCAGAAAATGTGAGCATAAACGAAGATTTTTTTATATTTAAGATACTATGGCTTTATAAATATATGAATATTTTATACAAATACCCACAAGAAATTTTAAAATCTGCCTCCAGTCATGGGAAAAATAACAATTACTTGCTTATAATCATGCAATTTAAAAAAGCTCAGAAAAAAGACCCTACATATATGTTTTTTATTATCTTTTCCATGTTATGATGTAGTACTTATTTCACTAAAGTAATTAGCATTAGATTCCAACTAACTCAAGAGTACTACACTGCTTAAATAAAAAACAAAAAACCAAACCAAACCAAACCAAACAAAAAAAACCCAAAACAAAACAAATCAACATGACTGAAAATAACCCTTTTGTGAGCACATACCCAAACTGAAGAACTTTTACACCAATATTATGAGCCTTTGTTCTTTAATTTTGGTAGGCAGAACTGTAGTGCTTACTCTACAGTAGGCAGATGCAGAGATAATCCCACATCACATAACTACAAATGATGAATTTGATACAGTCCTGTTTGCCCTTCCTTTCATTGCTTTTTCTTCTGAACCATCACAGATAATCTTTTATTCTGTCCTTAATTTTCTGATGACACTCCATAACTAGGTTTATGAATCTTTGATTCATGCAATCCTTCATCTTTCTAATGTGGCTTTGGGAACCACCATTTTTTACTGGAATCATAAGCTTACAAATCATGTCCAGCAGTTATATGGATCTTTAATTATTGTGTGATTAACAATGAATTATTTGGTCCTAATAAAATCTTTTTGGTAAATAAAGTTCCCAAATCATTTTAAAGTACAACAAATCAATAATGTTTAGCATTTCATCAATGCTGAAGCATCTCCACAAGCATCATCCACCCTCATATTGGTGTGTTGTACATTGCAGTTTTAATCCAATGGAAAGCTCAAAAGTTGTTAAACTAAATGAGGAAACAAACAATAGGAAATATAAGGAAGAGATAATAAAGTGTCCATTATTGGTTTGGCAATGCACACAGAAAGGTTTTCAGTGCCTTGACAAGAGTGTCAGTATAAAACCCTGCATAACTAAAATATTATTCCTAAATTATTTCGTTTGATCCTAGGGAAATGTTTTTAGCAGTTATTTCTATATGTATTTTTCGTTTATTCTTCTTATATTACTACTAATGAATTAAATGTCCATACTTCATACTCATTAGACCCCTAGGCAGTAAACTGAACTGAAATGTTCTGAACTTCTAGGTATTTAGTTGACCAAAACTTCTGCTTAAGATCAAGAAAAAAGCAGTCTAATTTCCATTAAATATTTTGTCTCTTCATAGAAGCACAAATACATTCCTCATGTGTTGATAATTACAGATAGTCTCCTAAATTTAGAAGTGAATTTAGAAATTAATCCCACCAGCATGAATTCAAAAAATTCTAAAAGTATTTAAATTACTTATATTATTCACACACCAAGGCCTTTTCCCTTCAGTTATTTATCCCAAATGCTGGTCTCATTCAGAAGTCTTCTACATTCAATATTGGTCTTCAGTGTCCATTTTAAATAACAAACTGTGGACTGTCAAAGTCTAAATATTTGTCTAAAAGTAGTTTCTTTTTTCATAGTTGTGATTAAATGTGCAGCAAAGAATTTTTGCAATTCCCTTAAGCAATCCTTGTATAATAACGAAGATGTAACTTTCATCAACTTTAGCAAAGCTTTCAACGCTGCTCCCCACAATATCTAAGTAATTGTGGTAAGGATAGTTGTACAGCAAGATAAAAGTATAAAGATGGCTGAATTTTTGGGTTATAGGGCAGTGGTTAGTGGGACATCCTCTAACTGGAGGCCAGTAAAGAGTTAAATACAATGGGATTCTGTACTGGGATCTTCCTTATTTTATATGTTAATCAACAGCAGAGTTTTGGGTGCAATAACTAGAAGGGGATTTTTAAGATGGAGTGAGGCTTTTTGCCTGAGAGCAAGAAAGACAACAGATGTTACTTGGAAGGAGGCAGCTTTAGAATGGAGAACCTGGATCAGGAGATCAAGTGTTGGAAGTGGTTATATGAGGCTGAGCAAAGCCCTGCACTACTCCCTGATGTTGTAATTGAGTCTGTTTTGAGCAGCTGATTGGACAAGAGACCTTCTGAGGTCTCTTCCAAGTATTTCCTATAATATTGTCATTCAATTATTCTATATGATTAAATTTTTTTATAGATATGGTCTCCTTGTTGTCAGATACACTAGCAGAAGGAGCTCACATTTTTCAGCACGTTGCAGCTCTTTTCTTTGCATAAGGTAACAAAAACAACCATAGCACCATGTGGTTTCCATTATAAAGCGCTGACTTTTTAATAGAGCAAAACAAGGATGACTTGTACATACAGCTTCCTGTCACTTATTCAAGAATTCCCTGTACAGGAGACTGTTCTCAGGTATTGGCTGTTTGTAAATGTAAAACACAGTTACTTGAGTGTCTGCTTAAATTAAGCCCATATGCTGAGATAGCAGCTCCCCAATGTCCAGAATGAATGGCTACCTACTGACATTCCCAACACTGACAGACATTCCATGAGTAATGTAATTAAATTTAGATGTCTAATCTTATAGAAGAAAGAAATTTCATGGGCTCCAACCAAGTTGAAGATGGTACAGTATTACTTAATCCATTCTGTGATATGAGGATCCCAAAAGAGCTCACAATACCTGGATTATCTTGATATATAGAAACTACTATTCTGGAAGTAAGTCATAGATACAAAAAAATATAATTTTGATTATACTAGAAACCAACATCTACATCACAAATTTTCCTGAAAACTGTTTTTCTGCCAGTCATACAAGATCCTGGGTAACAAGCAAGAAAACTAACTAAGAGATACCAAAAAGCTGACTTCATCTTATGAAAGCTTGTCTCCATAAAAATGTTCTCCTCTGAATGCAAAGGTTTTCAGGGAACACACACACACACAAATGAAAAACCAAGAAACTCAATAAAAATGATTGTGTCAATTTTCCTTACACAGTTCCCTTAGAAGTTCATCCAGAAATACTTATTTTACTACAAAATGAAGCTATAATTGTACCTAGTATCAGAAAACCCAAATTGCAAAGAATGTACAAGAACTACCAAGTCCAGCTCTAAACCTAACCATATACTGCAGGCAAAAAAAAAGTCCTCTGGTGCAAATAGCTGCATATGCCACCATATGGAAAGATTTATATTCTCAAAAAAGAAAGGAAATCCAAAAGCTTGGATGATGGGGCATAGCAAATTGAAAAAAAATCCCCAAGCTTGTCCAATCTGCCCCTGTTCTTTTTAGATTACATTTATTTCAGAGGGATTATGTCTGTACAAGAAGTGATATGAAATATTTTTCTTGACATAAGGATACCCTATTATTGGACTGCATATAATGCACAACTACTATGGTGCAAGTTACTGAGAAATTTCTTCTGATTCATGTAAGATGCTCAGAGTATAAATGCTGCAGATTTGACATTTTCAAAGTAATCTTATGAAAAGCTAGATATCCAGTGATTTTGCTTCTTTAATTTTTTTCCTCAAAAGGTATATCAATCTTTTCATTACCCTTCACTATCATAAAAGTAATGTAATATATTCATTGATATAAATGTTTTGAGAAAATTTTTGCAACTTCTACTTGTTCTTCTATTTGTTGTTATACATGTTGTTATACACTTAGCCTACCCAAGAGCAACTTGCTTATCTTACCTCATCCAGGTAGAACTTAAAATTCAAAGAGATGATGGAAACAAATAATGAACCGTAGTGATACATTTATTATTTTTCTCCTTATTTTTACTTACCTAGCTAAAGAATAAATGGGAAATTGAAAATGGAATCATTCAAACTGCATTGAGGAGAGAGAAATAGCCTGAAAAAATACCCTTGCTAGGATATTAATTGTTATGACAAAAGAAAGATCTGCCTATCCAATAGCAGACATATACTCAACTGCACAACCCCAGACATTTTTAGCTTCTGTTTGACTTAAGTTTGTACAGATTTTTGACATTTGCCTCCCTAGCACCATCTGGTGTCTACCAACTTATAAGAGAATGCACCAAGCACAAAATTAATTCAGCTCATGGCCTCATGGGACAGAAAAATTTACAGCAGGCATCTTCACAAAGGCTCAGAAAAATATTAGGCAGGCCAGAATGAGCATACATTATGTTTATGATTTTCACCAACCTGAGTTGGTGAAACATTGAACAGACACATATTCACCCATGTCTCATGTATTTCCTCTGGTGGAATATGAAGGATGATGGGAGCATGGATGTTCCTGTTAGCTGGATTTTACATATGAAATATTTCCTTCTTCAATGTAATTTTACTTAGAAGATACGATAACTACATTTCAGCTAAATGGTGCTTCACACACATTCAGGCTATACGGAATATGAAAAAAAATCACATAATATACACATTTCAATAAAAACACATAGAAAAGATATTCAAAATAGCCTTAAGAATTGGAATACTACTTTTTTTTACAATACATAGTTGTCGACAGCAATATCAGAGCACAGCTGTGCAGAAAATGATTCAACCTCCATATGCTGCCACTGTGTATACTATACTGTAATTCATAAATATGAAGAGTGAAAGTATCATTATTCAATGTCCCTGAAGAAAATGAGAACCTATGTTTTTTTAGTATTCATCCGTTTTGCAGAATGATTTAATTTAATTTTAATGTATGCATTATTTTGTCTTAGGGGAAAAAAAAGCAACCTTGAAATGGTAAAATAATCAAATACTGAGTCAATATGCAATAAACAGTTCTGATACCACTTTCAATTTGTTTTAGTACAATTAAAATAATATATTTTCTAAATACTTTTAGAGATGTGCACCTGTTATATCTTACTATTATTACAGAATATATCACTCCTTGATAGTTTCATCATAAAATCCTAGATGGTAGTCTATCTGAATTATGTTAAATAAAATATGGCCACTGTCTTAATTAGTCTGCAAGATTAAAATCAAATGGATCTGGGATAAAAACTGAAGTCTAAACATGCCATATATATCATGTGTACAACAGGGCACATAGAAGTCAAAAGGTCATTATTTTTTCTGAAAATTACATATTCTCATGCAAAATCTGATAGTCTTTATTGATGGACAATGTCATAAAGCCATCACTGTGTTTATAGACATTTAATTGAAGACAGCATAAAACGATAAACTAAGAAACATGCATGGTTGACTCCTCCAATTCAAACCATAAATCATACTGATGTTCAGACAAGTCGCCCAGACACAAATTCTGATGATAGATGAACCATTTAACTTTGATTTTTGAAAGCAATGAGCTCGCTAGCAATACCTCACACTGACTAATACCACATATGGTCATATAAGAACTCATCAAAAATCCATTTTTCCCTTGTGTGGATGCTAAAATTATCTTCTAAATGATCATTATTAAAAGTGTGCAGTGTGTAACATCCTTCTAATGTTCATAGCTGGATTCAAAGTCTGCTTGCTTCAGTAAGCAATGATTTTATTGCTGTTTGTAATCTTAAATAAAAGCTTTTAAAATATAAATAAAAGTGATGAAACAATATAAAATATTAATTTATAAAAAACATTATATAAAAGTTAACAAAACAAATGAAAGAAACTTTTCATTAAGCTCCTTAGCATAACAATTTCTCTAGATGATAAAATATACTATACAACACAGCAGTGATGAAACCTGAATCAAAATAGTCTCTTCATATTTTACAGTCAGCATGCCACAGTGTATCTTTTTGGACTAATGAATTTTTACAGTAGTAAAAACCAAAGCAAAAAGACAAACAATAAATCATCTAACATTTTCTTATATTCATGTGTGTGATAAAATTAAGTTTTTAGCAAATTTTCATTATAATGGTTAGGATTTGCACAGATTTGTGAACTGGGAGACAAGTGACTATACTGTAAGATTACAAATATGCAAACTTTTCGTACCTACTGAATCTTCTTTTTTAACTTGCAAATATGAAATTATGGCTAATCAGAGTACATCTGGGTATATTAAATCTGTTAACATCAGCCATACAGCAGATCCATTACTTATTTTATTAAGTTGTATTTCTATTACTGCACTAGAAATATATCAGAATTTTGTATTTTAGTCCTTCAATGAAAATTCAACCAGCTAAAAGTCAGGCCTAAACTCTGAGTTTATGAATAAGTTAATACAGTTATTTTTGCATTGCTTTCCTCTATTTACTAAGGTTTGAGTCTCCAATCACTAGCTGATTTGATTAACTAATAAAATTGACAATAAAATTGACATGGATGCCTAATAAAAGAAGCCACTGGTATACATTTTAGTGAAATTAGAACGCATCAAAACGAAACTTTCAACACAACTGAAAGATTTTAATATATTTGTTATCAAGTATTTACAATGAAAGGAAAAAAAATAAAGATATTATTTCTTATTCGATAATTACTTTTCTAATCTTTCAGTACTCTAGAATTATTTTGATTTGTGTCTAACTACAATACTGTTTTATTGAGCTATAAATGTTATAAAAATCTGATTTTTTTTCCCCTATTACTGCTCCTACTAGCTGCTTCCTGCAGCTAGGAAAAACAGATGAACATTTCTAGAGTGTTTGAAATTAAGTTGGGACTTGTAACAATTTTAGGGAGGGGCAGGGAAGTCAGCATTTCTCTGTTGTAAGTGGGCATCGCATACAGACAATATTACAGCATTAATGAGTGACATAGATTTATCAGAAAAATTCCTGTTTTTTTTCACAATACTGAGATCCACATTATTAAAGTATTCAGTGGATTATAAATTTGAAACCTTCATTTGAAGCTCCATATTGAAACAAAATGAGTGTAAACAGAGGGTGTTTACAAGTTTACATATGAAAAACTGTATCCTGATCCTGTGTTATTCAAATATACAATACTACCCCTGAAATAAGTCAGTCTATACCAGCAGGTGGATAATTAGACATTAAGAAGTAAATTTCCTTATTTTATGGAAAAAAAAAATGCAGGAAACATTCTCTAGTCACCCAACAAAGGGTTCAAATACCAGCTGGTTTTGTAGCATTCACTCAGATGATGCTCATTGCAATACACATTGCCTTACCTCAGCTCTTGCCAAATCAAGTTCCTGCATGACCATGACAAGATCAGCATGCACCTCCTCCAGCTCTTTTTTGGTATCATCCAACTGTAATAAATGAAAGAGCAGTGATATTTAGATGGATGAGTTGTGAGCCAGGAAGAGAAAACTACCAAACAAGGACCTAAAGCGATCCCCTGTCTTCACATGCTTGATTTCATTCCTTAATTAGAGCCATTAATCAATAGGTATGAGATATGAGGCTTTAGAAGGGCTTGGTGACACGACACCTTGCCACCTGTCAAAATTACAGCTTTCTGTTCATGCACCATCCCTCAAATAGTTATTTTCTGCAAGCCTGGCTGCATCCCACAATTCATTATTTACTGTATAGTTCTATCCCTGTGCAATGTCAGAAGATAACCCTTTGATGATAAGGAATGGTTTACATAAAATAGTTAAAACTCACGAAGTACTTCAATACTTCCTAGAGTAAACTTTAAAAAATTTGACTCTTTTACTACGACTGTACCAGCAAAAAATATTATATTCAAAATGTTCTCTTTGAATTTCCTTTTTAATAGATATTTTCTTTTTAATCTAGATACGTTCTTGCTATTGCTGGATATAGGTTTATCCAGCCACCCAAATTCATATCTCTATACATATTACCAAGCAGGTAAATATATGGAATTTAAAACTAAATAAAATCATATCTGTGAAGAAAAAGCAAAAAGCGTGTATGTGATGTTAATAAATTTTAGAGCAGTAACACGTAGATTCACTGTGTCAAATACAAGTAAAGAAAAGCAAAGTATTGCATGCAGATTCTCATGTATCTGATTCAGGGGAGTAAAAGCATAGCTGCTTCAAAGCAATGTTCCCTGTACTCTGCTGCTGACATGATTCAATCCTGCCCCACAGGGATCACTGCCTAGTCTCCTGAAGTGAGACTAAGAGCAGCTACACATTTCACACATGCCACCGATAAACTGTCACGTGGCAGCAGCCTTCAGTCATGACAGCCTGAGGTCAGACTGCAACTGGACACTCAAAGGTTTATGGTTCTGCATTGCATAACTGGTGGTAGCCATCCAATCACCACACTATAAATATTTAATATAATTACAGTTTGCTCCTCGTAAACTTCGTTCATTTGTGGGTACTACTAGTTTCCAATTTCTTGATGACAGAAACTGAAAATCAGCTGAAACAGAACTAAAAGGTCTTGTTTTCCTTGTCTCTAGATCACCTCAAATTGTTATCCACTCTAGTTTCAAAATGTACATACAGAAGGTTTGCTCCTGCAAAGTGAAAAAAAAGGTCTATTTCACATTCTGTACAATGTCAAATGTCTGTCTCTGTTTACTTTTTTCCAACAAATTCCCTGAAGTGACAAATTGAATTATAGAGTAAATCTTCTGCATTGTAAATAAGAACATTGTCCTGGTGGAGCAGGGAGAATTAAGAAGGTATTTTCACACATTAGTGATGACAACATGTAATTGACTTGTTGCTCTGTTTTGTTATGCTACTCAGGGGTTACGCTGTCATCAATGACTTACGAAATTAACTCACTCTCTTTGCACGTATGTCCTCTTTGAATTCCTTAGGTAAAGGAAAAGTGGCTTACTCCACCCTGGAAATATTTGACATACAGATTGTCATCACTTAAGAAATATGGTGAAACTAAACAAAAATGTGGTAAATTTGGTTGCTGTTTTGCATTAATCAGCACAACTTTTGGAAAAATCTTAATTCTTCAGGACTAAACCAAAAAATTTAAAATATATTTAATATTAATAGTGTAGATTTTAGATCTTCAGACTCCAGAAGTTTAACTCTTGGACCTCAGTTCACAGAAGAAGATTCTTTCAGAAAAGACCTTATGTCAGTGTCCTTATGTATGCACATTATATCTTGCAGTTATTATGAAGTAACAGTGGCCAAAACATAACCTAAGTTCAAGATGAGTTCCTAGTACATACTTGAGGTAAATGCCAGAATCCCATAAATAGGGGAAAGAGGGTTAGGATCAATTAGGACCAAATAACTAAACAAGTTACAAGAAATTAGTCCTGATAAACAGGATAAAGTTGTTACTTACTAGTAGTTTCAAGTCTTCAAGTGAGAGAGTATACTCATATCCATAAATATGTCACTAGAGATCTGAGAAGTTTTTCCACTGCAGTATTTGTAGAAATAAACACCCAAAGTCTTGCTTCCTTATTTAGTATGATTTTTCATTGTTTCATTTTTATTTCAGTCACAGAAATAAAATCATAGAAACTCTGGAAGACTTAGAAGGAGAACTGAAATCATAACTACTATTGCAATTACAGGGTGTTAAGCTATGTCAGCCACAGCAAAGCTGTCAGATTACTCTTCCATCTTAGTTAGAATGTCTCATCTCAGTGGAAATATACTGGTTGGATGATGGAATAAGGAATGTTCTCCCAAAAAAGCCCATATGCTCATGCAAATGGAAGCACAACTAATGCCTTCTCTTCATTCTGGGAAGCAAGTAGATCTACCAAGATCACCAAAACCACTATGAAGCAGAACTCCCACTGTCAGTTTGTTAATGAACTCTAACACCAGCAGCGATTTTGTAGAGGGCTATTTAATTAGCCATCATTGATTGTATATGATAATTTTGGGTGTAAAATTAGAACATTTTGCCTGGAATGCAAAGATGGGGCTCTAAAATATTGAAATGTAACTTCTCTTCTTCCTGAATCCAAGTCCCATGCACAACAAAGATGTTCAAATTACCTTGCCATTCCACTACTTACACTCAGGACATCATTTTTCTATGAAGCCACAGTAAGTGAAGGAGTACTTCTTGTAAACATTGAGCTGATTTCATCATCACAGCTGAGAAATTCAACTGTGTGGAAAACAGCGATCTGCTACTGGGCGAGAAAGCACACCGAGTGCAATCATACTTGGAGACAACCAAAGCAAAGATGAGCATGGAATATTAGAGATATACAGACTGCTGGTCCTAAGAAGAATGGGGACTATTTTGCTGTGGTGGTTAGAGAACAAATAAAACAGATTCTTCCAGGAACTAGGAAAGGACGCATAATGAAATTCATTCTACAAATCTCCATTCTCTATGAGAGTATAGATTCAATTTTTGACTATTTGCCAAGACAAAGATGTGTTGACAGAATCTGTGCTTTCTTCAGAGACTGATATGCTTTCTGAAAAGAGAGATATTGGAAAAAACTAATAATACAAAATCCATGCATAAACTTGGACTATCAATCCCAGAATAAATCTGATCCCGTCAGAAATCAACACAGAAATAATAACACTGAAGTGATCTATGTAAAATATATGCCCTTGAAACCTCAAATTGCAGACTGGACTTTTCAAAAGAGCTCAAGAATGTTGCCATCCTTAACCTGACTAGGAGATAAAAAGCTCCTTTTTAAGTCCAGACCCAGTCAGCTTCTCTTTCTAAAATTAAACAAGCGAACAGCACAACTAATCAGTATAATATGTGCAGCACTGAGAGAAGTGTTGTATCTTACAGGAACCCATATTCCACAAGGTATACCCTTTTGTTTAGCAAGAGAAAGGAATTACCATATCATTTCTACATTTTGTAAAAAGACAAGGGTTGTATAAGACTGTATGGTAGAGCACATTTCCACCCATACCCTGATTGCACAGGCAATGTGTAAGATCCTCTTACTGAAGGGATCCACCTTTACATATTTGTATCTATATGTATTTCTATCTATCTATCTATCTATCTATCTATCTATCTATCTATCTATCTATCTATCTATCTATCTATCTGTCTATATATGTATCTACTTGCCATTAATTGTCTTTGATCCTGGCAAATCAGAGAGAGAAACAGGATAAGGCATTTGGTGCTATTTTTGTTTGAGTGAGCACAGTGTTTTCTGCATTCATTGATCTGTGTAGCCAGTCACTTCTGTATGTGTATTCACAGTGTGTACATGTGCTCTGGTGCCTATTGCAAATATGTGCTCAGTCTTGTTGCTGCCTAGGTCTGGGAACACCTGATGAAGCAGCTTCCCCTCTATTGAATTACTCAATGTATTCAAAATTTTGTTTTCTTACAAAAAACCCCAAATCAATAAAACCCAAGAGTTTTACAAAATACATAAATACATAAATCAATCAGCATAGACTCCTTCAAGAGATTATGAACTGTTGAAGAACATTTGAGGAGAGCTAATTAAAATCTCTGTAAATGACAATGATCACTTTTCTAAAAAATATACCAGCCCAAATCTACACATCTGAGAAATAAATGGCGGTCTGCTGTATAACTTCCTAGGAAAGTAAAAAAAGACTGTGTGATGCCACAGCCAGGGAGTTTTGATGCCTTAAGTTGTAGCTTTCGTATTTTTAAATTCTGTGCTGCATAGGGATGTATTTTTGAGCCTCATATTAAGTGCTAGCAAGCTCTCTTCACAGAGTAGGTAGATAAAACAAATCCTTTTCCTGCTGCAGACCAAGGACAACTTTCAGGCCCAAAAGCATCAATGGTGGACTGGAGGGAGGAACAAGAGGATGAGACCTCACAACCTGAAGCTGTAATTGGACAATTAAAGCACAATATACAAATGGACCAAAACTTATAAAAATGTAACATCTTGTGACCAGGGCACCATTTTTTCTTTCTATTCTTGGTCCACCCTGGGTGCAGCCTTGGTCAGGCTTCTGTGTTGCCCAAGGTGGATCCTGGAGGCCTTTCAATAAATACCTACTTTATTCTCTAGCTCTGTCTAGTCTCTGTTTCAGGTCGGCCTTCTAAGGCATCAGTTTCCATTCTATTTTCTGATCCTTTTTCAAGGATTCTGAAATAGATATAAAAAGTAAAAGACTAAATCGCAAATCCACAAGGGCTGTTTCCAGAATCATGGTGTTGAGGGATTATAAATGCCATTGAGGCAATTTTGTGGCAATTTCACCAAAGAATTTTAACACTTCAAAAGGAAAGGAAAAATCTGAAAGAAAAAGGAAAACTTTAAATTTATAAGGTCCTCTTCATCCTAGTTACTAAATTAGCTGACTGAAACTCAGCCAGACCTCCATCATTCTCTTCTTCCTTCTAAAGCAAAGAGCCCAAAAATAGTAAATTGAAAAGTCCAGGAACAGACACAGTATTAAAGAGATATGAGTATTTCTGATATCATTCTTCACATATATCCATTTTGTCTGCAATATGTTATAACCATAACATTTATGATGGAAGGAGCATGTGTAAGAAAAAAAAAATGACAGAGGAGAAAGACTATATCAAAGCTGGGAATTATAGCTGCCGTTTGCTTCTTGATGAGGATATAGAAAAGCAAAAATATTTATATTCGTATATTGATCTTGATGGACAATCTGTCAAATCCATCATGGAATAAGTGAATTTGGTAACCTGCTTTGCAGTTCCTAATACCCTCAAAATTATTTGCTTATTTTTCTACTCATGGAAGGACAAGGATATTCCATTTTCTCCTGGTAGGAAAATGGGACACTGCTGAGAAAAGTATATAAAAGATCTGTGACTACGCTTGTATTAGAGCTTGGCAATGACCTTTCAGCTCCATTGCAGAGATGGGGTCGTTTTCTCCCCACAAATATATAGGGAACTTTTGTCCTGTGTGCAGATCCCTACAGCCACTCTATCTTTGCTTCCCCAGTACATAAGAGGAACAAAAAACAAAAGAAGAGTAAGGACAGAACAAAACCTTCATATTTCAAAACAAGAATAGAAAAGTCTTACTTGAGTGACTATATCACAGGATATTAATTCTTTTACCAACAAATTCATATTTCATAGCCAAAAATACAAAGTTCTGCAAAACTAGAAGAAAATCATGAATCATCTTTGAAATGCAGAAAATAATAATCCACAAGTTGTGTACCATTCAGACTCCTCTATTGTTACATGCAGTAATGCACCTTTATTTGTGATACCTGTAGGATATTACATGTACATTTCATATAGCAATCAAATGTACAAAACAAACGGAAGGAGATGACTAAGAGGAGACTTCATCAATGTCTATAAGTATCTAATGTGGGGATGCCAAGAAGACAGAGCCAAACTTTGCCCAGTGATTCAAGCAATAGGACAAGAGACAATGGCAGAAACTGAGGCACAGAAGTTTCGCCAGAATATGAGGAAGAATTTCTTCAGTGTGCAGGTGATTGTGCACTGGAACAAGCTTTCCAGAGAGTGTGGAATTTCCCTCACAGAAGATATTCAAGAGCCATCTAGACATGAACTTGAGCCCACGTGGTCTGGGATGACCGTGCCTGAGCAGGGAGGCTGGACCAGATAATCCACTGTGGGCCTTTCCAGAATTCTGTGATTCTTGCATCATATTTTGAAAGGATTGTTTCCTAGCAATCTTCTTGGCTGTCGCTACACAGACCATACCAAAAAAAAAAAAGAAAATTAGAGGAAAAAACATTACTTGGCATGTGGCTGGACATTGAAGGAAAGAGCAATTCATGACACTAAGCTCTCACTTACAAGGCAGAGAGTTGACTCAGCTGGTATCTCTTATTTCTTCTTTTAACCTGATCTGTTGTATATCTTAAAATGGGAAAATAATGTTTTGATGTCACTTAAATATTTGACTGACCACACAGTAAAACAGATTTGCCTGAGAGAAACGAAGCAGTAGATGCTCCTCATATATCATATATTAACAAGAGGTGTTACCACTTCTTGTTAATACAGCAGCACACTTAGAAAGAACTTAAATGACTGCTTTATCCCAAATGTAAAGTAGGGCATACTGTTGAAAGTGCTGCCATTGACAGTGGTAGCTGCTACCATGAGTTAAGCCATTCAATTTCTGTCAATGTGTATCTAGAACCCATCTGTAAGACAAGAAATTGTTGCTCCAGATGCTTATATGTAGCTGCAGGTCTCATAATTCTAAACTGTAGAAATATTCCAAATATATTTAAAAAAACAAAAAAAAAACCAAAAAAAAACCAAAAACAAAAAAACCACCGCACCCAAAACTAGAATGTTTTCATCAGCTATTAAAAAAATAAAATTAAGTTCTGAAGTGACCAGCTGAAAACTAAAGTTGATTAATTTACAGTTTTCACAATTTTCATTCTTTACAACAATTGAAAATTTGGAGACATTATGATCTAGGTTATACTACAAACACAATGTATGCAAACAAAACCAATCTGAGATAAGAATCACCCTGAAGAGGTATGCATTCAGGTGAACTCCTTTTCCCTGTTTCCTCAGTGAAGCAGTTACCCAGTAGTTCATAACCTTGGAGGGTGCAGTCTATGCATATTACATGTATTGAAGTTAAATATTCATCAGTTCAATGATCCTAGGCTCTGAGGGTTTTATTTATTGAAAATATACTTTTCCATAATTTTCCAGTTTCTGTTAATATTGGTACCTAATTAAAAATTATTAGGCTTTTTCTTAAGTGTTTAGAACATTATTCCACCTATCCAGTTTCCAGAATGCAACAAGTAATTGCTTTTTTTTTTGTGAAATAAAAAAAAAAAATTTACAACCTTCCAGAGAAGCTTCTGTGCCTTAACCAATGCACCACAGGTAGCAGAAGTACATTACATTACTCATTATTTAGAAAATCTGCCAATATCTTCTCATGATACAGTGGAAGTCTTGGGCATAAAATTGTCAAAGACTGTAGACAGCACTATCCACAATTCCAGTGATACATCACTTGTTCATTACTTACTGTGAAGGCATTACCAATTCCATTTACAGAAGAAAAGGAACTTATACCAAGTCTATTTTGTTTGACAAATAGTTTGACAGTTTTAATTGTATTTTTAATTTTATGTACTCTGGTATAAATAAATTATTCTAAATGTATTGTAATAAAAGTCTGGTAACTTTGTTGATCTATTTAAAAACAAGTTTGATTTTAAAAGGAGAGAAAGACACCTTTCTCACATACTGCCACATTTTTTATGCTTCTAAAGTAAACAAAGTCTACAGCCAAGTTGATTAATTTTACTCAGTATAAAAATGAGCTACATCTCTTCTTTTATAATTCTAAGCAATAATTCATAAAATTAAAATGGAATTTTTACAGTGAATTTATGAGGAAAAAAGTAGTGGTTTTACTCAGAGATTTTTTTCTCACCAGATATTAAATATATTCCAGTGTAATTAATGCATGTTCCACAGTCAAAAAATAAATAAAATCAGAATTTATTTAGGATTCACAAAGAGCATCTTTTTCAAAATACTTTGCATGTTGCATCTGAAAGTTTGCTTGTGAGATCTTTTGTCGCTCCTATTCTGTGACTGAGCTGTTTTAAAGCTCTGACGCACCTTCCTCTCAACTTCTGTGAAATCAGATTTAAAAGTGAAAAAGGTATCACACCAGTGAACTTTTTCAGCTGTAAGCACATTCTGATTGCTAAAGGCTGCCTATGCTGATGAACAATTATCTTCTGGTCTTTCAGCTGTGTATTTAAATCAACAGAAAAGACAAAGATAAGTAATGTTCTAAACACGCTACAAATAAGTTAACCTTTCCATCATTATATATCATTCCTTACTACTTAATACATATTTACTTCTACCAAGGTACCTTACTCTTCCATTAACTTATACATTATATACACAAGAGAAATCTTTTTGTAGTGAGCTTTTTAATAAACATTTACAAACATTTCTTGATATATTATAAATATCTAAGTTTCTAAGAGTTATTGTCTCATCATTTTGTGGTATTCCTACCTGTAACTTATCAAAAATCGTTGGTTAAGTATGTTTGTCTATCATCTACCACAGCTTGATTTTCCATCACTAGAAGGCAGACTTTCTAGAATATGCTTTCTCATTAGGAAACAATTTTGGATTTTCTTTGAGAATATTTTTCATTTTAGAATTTCCAACTTCTTTATCTTCATATTTGCTTTTTTTGAATCCCTTTACTGATGTGCAAAAAAAGAACCTACTCTCTATGGCAATCTCCATTCTGCAAAGGTCATTTATAATGAAACTTATTGTATTCGCTTAATTTCATATTGCATAATAAATCTTCAGCTACCCCTACATGTGGCAACTCTGAAGGTTCAATCAGAGGTTGGAGGTATCAATATTTAATGTATCTCTTAATAAAAAATTAGCACCGGCCTTGATGAAAACAAGTGTTCTTGGTTTATGTGGTCTGCTTCACAGGACTATTAAAATTATTTTTGTTACAGTGTTAGTATACATACCGGCACAATAATATAGGTTAATAACCTAATAACTATTAGGTTAAACATAGCAAAACAGGCACTGAAATATGTTTGCTCTCACCAGGAAAATGTCCTCAGACAAACAGGAGCAAGCTACAGAGCACAAGAAAATTCAGTACCAAGAAAAAAGAGGTGTCTATTTACTTAAACCAATCACTTATTGTAATATAGCTCAGAAAAAACCACTCATACTCTAGTCTATGTTATTGTAAAATATACATGGTTAGAATGTTTTAGATAAGACAATGACAGAAAAGGACAATTATATACCTAAAATGTTGTGTTTAATAAACTACTAAGCCTTTACTGAATTCACTGGTGTGTTTCAATTTTGCGTAACAGATTCTGTTGTGAGGGTCTCTGATTACTCTTATTAGAAATAGTCAGCATTCTAGTTGCAAAATAAGTGGAATAAAGAAAAAAATGGTTTTTTACTTCTTAAAATCTTTGTTTTTCTGTGGAGCACATTATTTAACATATTTTTCTCAAGAATATAGCTACAGCCAAACATTTTTAAAGTGCTCAATTTTGATTGAAAATATTTCTGCTCTCAGCTGTATACTTAAAATTGATTTATAGTAATTTAAATATTCTAACTGAATCTACTATGCAGACTGTTTACAAATAAACTTTCCTCTTTTGTACTTAAATGCCAGATAGTATTTTGATGAAAAGCAATGACTTACATTCAGCTATTTAAGACAATAAAATTTCTCACAGTTTCACTTTTGCTGCAGTGGATTTACTGCGAATTCCACCAGTCTGACAGATTCAATCTGTCCATCTGTTGAAATGACAAGTTGTATTTGCAGCATCAAATATTTCAAGAATTGCCAAATATATTAGAAGTGACAAAGAATGCAAGGAGCATGAACTACATTCTGATTGTAAAATAAAATTTCAGATACAACCCCCCCAACCAGTCCACACATATGGTAAGTAAATATGTTCAGATAATATTGGTTAAGTTCACCACAAGCTATTTTTAAGTTTTTCTTTGCCATCTGATGAACCAAGCCTGCCTTGCTATAAAAAAACAAATACATAATAAATATAATATATATGAAAGTATATATTTGGTTTTTTGAAATAACTTTTGTTTGCTATTTTGCATAATCATTTTGCTCTCACTATTAGAAAATGTATAATGTCCGTGTAGGAATTCTAAGATGTTTTCTGGGGAAGAATATGTACTGCAGACTGGTTGTAGCTACAATTGAATTTGTCTCAAGAGTCTGTCCTCAGAACAGCATCTAGCGATTTAGCTAATCTTGCGATGAGCAATCCAGCATAGCATCTAAACACTCCTTAGCTACTAGCTTCAAATGGGTTATTTATCTTCAAAAATAATTGATGAACAATCTGAAGACTTAACCACTAAGTATTTTTCATAATCAAGCTGTGTGTATCTAACATACACTTGAGAGACTAGTTTTGTGCATCCAACTTTAAGAAATATTGATGTTTTTCAAATTGAAATCTTCTGAAAACAAGTTCTCACAAAACATTTTATTATAGTTAAAGCACGGTTCTGAAACATTATCTTTAAACAAAATTACACTTCATGGATTAAAAGATACATTTCTCAACTCTTCACACTGCTCAAATTAAATAAGCTTCATTATAATTTTCCCATGAAGAGAGCTTATTCTTAATGGAGTTGTCTAACAAAGCCTGATTTTACAGTTTTGATTGTTTTATCTCTAATCATTTAGGATGCTAAAACCCACAACTGAGCAAAAAAGAAATTTCTGAATACCATGACCACTTCAAAAAAAGAATTAAGAGCCTAAAAAATGTCACATCAATTAGTAACATTTTGCAGTACCCTTTACGGGAAAATTATATTAACTTGTTCTAAATAAGCATACAAAAAGCCTCTGTAAAATATCAAACACAAACATCGACTTCTGAAGTCAGTAGAAGTCCAAAGCTTTAGCATTCTATCTTGCTAAAAAGTTCCAAGGCATACATACTCTCAAACTTAGCTGAAGCTTAAATATTATCTTATTTAAATTTATAATATGAAATGCAGGAAGTAATAACAAATTCAGAATACTTATATATTTTTTAAAAATATATTTATTGATGCCTGGACATTGTCCCTGTTATTTGACCTCTAGATTTCCAAATACAATAAAAGCAACAAAAAGAGAAAAGCTGCATTCAGTCAAAAGATCCTATGATTCTAATACAACTCATGAAATAGAAGTTAAATCCTTTGTATTGTTCAAATATGATACTATTTTTCTGTTTAAAAAACAAACAAAAAAACAAAAAACACATACACAAATAACAAAACACAAAGGAAATCTAAACAAACAGAGGCCCCAAGTAGAAAGAGCATTATGTCTTCACTTACTAAAAAGTTTTATCATTTACTATATACCTTGGTTTTTTTACCTCACTGAGTTGTAAAATTACAGCAAGGTCCAGTCTGTCACAACTCTGCTTTTCAGGATGAGCCAGGCAGCAGCTGCTACCTGAGCTGTGTAACACTGTAGTTAGAGGGAGCTGACTGGCAGACTTCAGAACTCCTCTTGATCCATTCCCACAGAAACAAGGCTCCCAGTGCTCTATGTCTCCATGTCCCGTCAGTAGAAGTTTGGTAAGTTGTGTGTTGCCAAGAGGTGCTCAGGTACACACACACACCCATCCCCCCTCAAACACACAGTGCAGACTATCCACATGTGGCCAGCACAAAAATTGCACACTGAGAAGTGATGTGGGCCATACACAAAGAGCTTTTACGTAATTGTGAACAGCACAGAGATTCCAATTTTCTTTTTTGTCTCCATCTGACCAGGGCTGAAGATTGACACACGGACATAACACAGGAATGTCCCTTAGCTGGCTCCCAGATGCTGATCTCCTTCAGTTTCTCAGCCCCTTGACTCTCAGCCCACTGAGTTGTGGTCCTACACTGGAGGTGGGCACTCTGACCTCTCTCCCTACCCAGCTTGTCTGACTGAAGCCTGACAGCAGTCTTGCATGCACACACACATTGCAAGCTCTCCAAATTCAGGCCTATGAGAGTAAAAGTGGAGTTCCCAGATCCTGGTCTATCCTCTTTTTGACAGGCAGATCCAGGGATCCTTCAGATCACGTTGTCTCAAACTCTTTCTTTCTCTCTCTCATTGCTGGCAGTCACACCTCTTTTCCTGCTCATCTGTTTGTCCAGTCTGGAGTTTGTTACCATCCAAATGTACAGGCTCATGACAGACATCTTGCCCACATGCAAGGGTTAGAAAAAGAATTTTGTAAAACTGGAGAATACTCTGAAGTGAAAAAGTGCAGGGTTCAGCCAGAAAACTGTATACATGATTCTTTATTTTCTTTTCTCTCTGCTGAACTTGTTCCTACCCAATACTGAGGTGATCTTTAAAGTCCCTTCCAACCCTAACTATTCTATTTCTTTGTTGCTGGTGGACGTTATATCAAGAGCAATAGGCTAAATGTTCTCCTCTGATGGTATGAGGAGCAGCCAGTTCAGAGTGCTCCATTAGGTTGCAAAGGCTTCTTTCTCTGCCTTCCACATTGCTCCTCTGAGCCTCACCGGGTCCTGTGTTTAATCTGATTACCTTTCAGTCAGACAACCCAGCCCTCACCTTTCAAAGAAGTGGTAGTCTGAGTTTTCACTATGCGGTTACTTTTTTTCACAAAACTTTTTTTTTTTCCTTTTTTTTCTTCTTTTGTTACTTCACTTTCTTCTTCATATCTCATTAAGTAATTAATTTCTCCCATTGCCAGTAAATCTAAGGACACTTATTTTCTATCTAGGCAGGAAATTCCTTTCAACCCCATATTATTTACAGTTATTATCATCAGCCTCTGTCCTGCTTTTTGCATTTTCCATGTCCTCTCTCATCCTCAGAAGTACATATATACTGCAAGCAGGACTCACCTTTAATCTCATTGAACAAAAGTCTAGAATTTCTGTCAGAATTCTTCCATTCATTTCCACTCTAGAGTTTTGTAAAACTTAAAACTTGAAAATACACTGAAACTAGTCATTGTCTACTTGTCTTTTCAGGAGAAGTACTTCATTCCATCATTCCTAATTTGTTTGCTGTTCCTGCAGAGCTTGGAAGCAGGCTCTGTTTTTCTTTTTCCATTTTGCCCTAGTGAAAACAGATCATGGCTTAGACCTGTCTTAAAAAATGAATATCCTGGCTGTCTCCCCTCCCAGCTTCTTGTCCATACCCCCAGACTGCTCCCTGAAGAGCCAGAGTGAGAAACACAGAACATATCATGGAAGCACTGTTCAGCAACAGCTAAAATCTCGGTGTGTTGTCAACTCTGATTTGGTCGCCAACATGAAACACAGCATCATATATAGAGTGCTATAAATTATCTTCAATCCATCCAAACACAATACATTCCAGTAATATTTTCATAATTTTGCAAGACAGCTTAAAACTTTTTCTTAATATTTTTATTTAATCACTGGTTCAGGTCCCCATCTTACCTTCCATTCATCTAATGTCTGTTGTCATTTTATCAATTAATGTATAAGTTAACGTGTAATTCAAGCTAATTGATGAAGAATACTAGTGAAAACCATGGAAATAGCTTTGGCTAGCTCAAAATTCTTGTAACTACATGCACAGAAATGGGTCTTTTTGCAGTTTAATTTTCTTGTAATTATTCCACATGGCATTTTTCATAAGATGGCATTTTATCAGTACAAGATACAGTCTGACAAACTATGTAAGTATTTTTTATTCTTCTGAAAGCTTACAAAGAAAGAATCAGGAAAATCTGTGGAAATGTGATCATTGTGGCTGTACATACAACTTTTATATAGCAACATATAAAATATTAATACTCACCTTAGAAGTTGATGCATCTTTTAGTATTAGTTAATAAAATTTACTACTAAATTTAGTATGAGTAAATAAAATACCCTGTTTTGTACAGAAAAATATCATTACATGGAAAACCACATACATTATAGAAAAAGTATATTACTAAAATTAAAATAATGAGTCTTCTCTCATTTAACTTTTCATTATTATGGAAAAGTTATGGGGAAGAAACATGTATGTTGATTAAATTTGAGTAAGGTAGCAGAAAATAATAATTATTTCAATTACGATTATGAAAAATCAAATGACACCAACATGTCTAGGTACATATTGTCCAACTAAAAATAATACAAAAATATGCCAGAATTCCAACTGTAGTAATTTCAGTGAAGGCTGCCAGTACTATTGAGACTGGCAGAGTGAGAACTTGGAACTGCATATTCAGTTCCATCAATTACTTTTCCTGAATAGGGCATTTGGGGGATGAATTTCTTGGAACTGTTCTATGATTCTGCTCTTCTAAGATTTCAAGATTCACTTCCAGATAATTTCCACTACAAAGGAAAAGTACTGCTAAGAAAAATGCACCATGAGAACATACATGTGAAGAGGTAGTACTTGAGAGAGGATACTTGTTATAGATTTTCAATTGTTGCTTATTTATAAATTTACCACCCACATTTATCTCCCTCCTCTTTTCAAAACCTGTGTTTTAAACACTTCTGGATTGCTAAGGAGAAAAGCTGTGTGCTAGTCATTATTTTTCACTATTTTATATAGTTTAAAAGGTTAAACATAACTACTGGGTTCTTTCAACATACCTGCAGTGCAAACTCACCAAGTGTGAATATATAAATGGGCAAGCATTCAAAGAATACAACTCATTTAAAATCATAATGTAAGACAGTATTCATCAGCTAATCAGTAGAAAGACCCAATAAGTGAAATGCAAATTTAGAGTTCAAATTATAGTGTGAATTTTTCCTCAGCTCATCACAAAGTAGAGATATTTCAGCTTATCTCATCTGGTTTATTTTTGGAGAATTTTAGGAGAGTATTTGTAGCATATTTGAGGGCACATCTTTGAGGCAAACTGTTCACTTATCAAAGAAAAAAATCATGCAGATCCATTAGGGTTAAAAGTCCAACTACACCTGTTTTACCTCATTTAAGAAAAATCTTGAAAAATACATTAAATAAAAAAGAACACTCTAAAGAAAACAGGAATAGAGAAATAGAGAACTTGATGTGTAGAAGTGCATAAACTGACACCTTAGGCATCTCAGAGATGAAGCAACTCTTCCAAAGGGAGGCTAGGAAGAAGATGATAAAGCCCTGGGTGTATTGCCAATAACTTTGTTGCAGAATCACACTCTGGGCTGAAGAATACCTACCCTAAGTTACAGAGAAGGGTTTTCAGGAAGAGAGAAATGAGGTGTCAAAAGGGCAACGTACACAGCAACACATCTGTCTATGGAGAGAAACTAAGATATTAGGGCAGAAAACTGAAGAAAAGAGTACTAAAGTAAAAGACACAAATGATTTCCTTTGACACAACTCTTCTTTCTCATATTTTCTTATCTCTTACCAAACTGAGAGAAACATTCCAGAGCAGACAACAGACGTAACAAGCTGTAACCCACAAAGCTAAGTTTCTCTAGTGTGCCTCTTTGAGAAATCTACAGTCCAAGAACTACAACCCAGGCAGCAGGGTGGTACAGGTCTGAGAGTACTGTCAAATGAATAAATAATACCTTTGTCATTCAGTATGAATTCCTATACCCACAACTGCCTGTGATGCTTAAATATTCTTCAAGGACAGCTACAGAATTCTGCTTACTTTAGCTTACATGTCAAAACTGTGCTAAAAAAGGCATTTTAGCAGCAGTCCTCCATTTATGACGGGCATGCAAATACCTCAGCAGAAATAATAATGTATCATTCTCTGATAAAACCACGCTACATGTACTACACAGATCTAAACTTCCTAGTCATTTAAGATGACTTATGGTTGGACTTATTCTTAGTTTATGAAAATAATACTACAAATTCAATTTCATCTTTTCTCAGCCTAAATTTTTGCAATTATTAGAGGAACTACTATTTTTGTGCAAAGGTATCAATTAAAAGCCAGTCAGGATCAAGAGAGACTTCATCCATACCAGTAAATTAAATGTGCCAGGACCCAGTGTCTCTTTGTCACTGAGGCCAGTGATCATGGATCAATCAGCACCCCTGATTTGAAACATGTGTACTGCCTATTGGAAAAGAGCCTAAGCCTATACAAATGCATGAACAATTCCTGAGAATCAGTTGGGGAAGCACAAATAGCATAAGAATCCCTAAAAGCAGCAGAGCCTATTACCTTTACATTTATAAATAAAAGTGCAGCTTTTTATGCTGGACTAGTAAAAAAAAAAAAAAAAAAAAAAAAAAAAAAAAAAAAAGCACAAAAGAAGGCATGATTCCTGACCTAATTAATCCGTAACACCATTTGAAGTTAATCGTAAGTGAATGTGATAAATCGGAAGAAGAGAGAACTGAACACAGTAATTAAAATATGACAACATGAATATGCAAGCTGTAAAACTTGATTGTTACACCCTGTGCAGAGGTCTGGATCCTTGTCAGGGAGACAAGAAGAAGAGGAAAGAATCATTCATCAGCTTTGTTCCACTGATGCAAAATTCAGCAGTCACTGGCTGGTCAATTTATTTAAAGAACACCATAAGGTGGACTAAGAGGAACAAGTTTAAGAAAAATAGGATTCCAAGAAGAATACAGAATGTTTCAGGATTGCAATGGAAAAATGTATAAAGACAGCCAATGAAGGAGCAGAAAAAAAAATTTCACATCACAGACAAAAGGAGGAATTTGAAATATGTGACATAGTAAAATAAAAGTGTTAGAAATGAGAAAAACCCATGAGGGTTAAAAAAAATTAATTTCATGAGACATGAGAAGAATAAAGTGGCATGGCTGAAATGATGCAGGAGGTAAATGGTCTGACTATTTTAGTTGGAAATTTTTGCTCAGTGAGATTATGATGCTCTAGGAGGAAAGAGAGAGAGTCACAAAAATTTGTAGAGATTCCTCAGGCAACCGGGAAAAGCACTTAAGGAACTAAACAGGATAACTTAAGGTTATGTGGTGTGTGTGTGTGGATGAGAGTTTGTGATGCTAGAGAAAACAATCAACATCGGTGAGATCACAGAAACACAGAATCAGAATCATGGAACATGCTCAGTCAGAAGGGACCCACAAGTATATCCAAGAGTCACATCATGTACCTGACTGTGGAGGCCTGTGGGCTTGCTTAGGGGACTTCCTGGGACTATGCCTTGGAAGAATGACCCCTAGACTTTAAACTCTCCTATGGAACCCCTGTTTAACTTACAGGTTGTCAATCAACCCCAGTGCAACACCCCCTGTTGTCCCATTGGCTGTTACACCTCTGGTTGACCTTTTATGGTCAGATTTCTAGCAGTTTCCTCGTTCTTTGTAACCCCATTGGCTTGTACCCCTGTCCATTTACCCTTGTGTCTCCCTGCTGGTCAGTGTAGGGAGACTTTTCCCTTTTTCTCACCCATCTTTTTCTTGGTAATTGGTTGCTACTGCTGGCTCCACCTCTTTGTGCCCCTGTATAAGCCTGGACCCTCTGTCACTGTGTTTGCCTCGGGACCCCTTTGGTGTGTGGCTACAATAAACCCCACTGGAATTCTACGCAAAGGCCCTTCCCATCCTCAGTTGTCAGCAGTTACCTGTGGTGTGTGTGGGGTGTGATTGCTGTGTGCCTGAACACCTTCCTATGGGAGACGCTTTCGGGAGGTTGCACTGAACCACCACTGGCCCACATTGCAACACCTGACAGCATTGTCCAAATGCTTCTTGAATTCTTCTCAGGCTGAAGTGGTGCTGTGACCATTTCCCTGGGGAGCCTGTTGCAGTCTCAACAACCCCTTGTGTGAAAAACCTTTTTCTAATATCCAACCTAAATATTCCCTGACAGCCTCAGGACTTTTCCTTGGGTCCTATCACTGGTGACCACAGAGAAAAGAGCAGTCTCTGTCCCTCCTCTTCCCCTCACAAGGAAGTTGTAGACTGAAGCAAGATCTCCCCTCAGTCTCCTCCAGCCTGAGCAGACCAAGTGACCTCAGCTGCTCCTCATGGCTTCTCCACAAGGCCCTTTGTCATGCTCACGTCCCTTCTTTGGATGGGACAGTCTAATATCTTCCTAATATTGTGATGACCAAAACTGCACACAGGACTCAAGGTGAGATTGCACCAAGGCAGAGCAGAGTGGGACAATCCCTTTCCTTCCTTCCTTGCCCAGCTGGTGGTGCTGTGCCTGATGCACCTCAGGACATGCTGAGGAATGAACTGCTTAAAACCTGTGAAAAGAGAAAGTGGACAGAAAAATTACATAGCAGAGAAGTGTAATTGCTGACCATCCTGTGTGTGAAGAATCCACAGAATAAGACCTCCTAATGAAAGAGATCTAAATGGTAGATGTGAGACTAAAAATGTGAGTCAGATAATTAGAAATGGCAATGACAGCTAGGATAGAGAAAAAAGGCAAAGGCCTGGGCAAATGTTAACAGGAGCAGGATAAATACAGAGAGATGTGCTAAGAGGGGAAGATCTGACGTATAGGAAGCTAGTATAAATTAACTGGTGGAAAATACAGATAAAACACTGAGGCACGGACAGGTGTTAGACGACTGGTGGAACTCATAAGCCATTTACCAAAAACAATAAATGAACTAGTAAACAAGTCAACATAGCAATTAGGAAAATTATCACATAGCAGAGTAACAAGTGGCATGTACTAATTAATACGCATGTCAATAAGGAGAACAAAGCTGAAATTTGCCTTGTTTGGTCAGTAACTGTCAAAGAAGCTGGACATCAGCTGAACACCAGATGTTGGGGCTGCTGCTATAGTCTAACGGTAGTGAAGTCAAGGACCTGGATCAAGTTTCCATGGTGAATTTTGTGTTCCATACATGATCAGTACATGCCAAAGGCTTAAGGGCCACATTTGAAGGAAGAGTGAAGGACTGCATATCTAGGTTTTCAGTATAGACCAGGAAAATATCAGGACACATATCAATAAAGTAATTGATGAATTACAAAGGGCAGGTTTAACCATAAATCTCAAAAATACACAGTTACATTCTATAATCTATAGATATACAATGTTTAATTTTTTTAAGCTTGAGGAGAACTGCACCAATAAAGACAGCAACCCCTTAGTGTACCATTATTTGAAAAAAATGCAGAATTTACATTTACTGTGGTCATAGATATGCACCTTAAAAAACCTGTATCTGTAGAGAAAGTACATTTCCCAAAAAATTTATACATAAGAATGAGCTAAAGAGAACTGTGTTCAGGGTCTAAAACATGAATAGTCATGGCCTTTTTAGCTAAATGTACATGATGGTTTATTTTACTTGCTATACTAATAAACAAGCTTATCTGTAAGATGCTTTATTTTCTTTTTGTTCAAAATATATCTCTTTTAAAATAGGAACATTACAGAAGAATCATCAGTCTAATGTAACAGTCCTAGTACTATTACTTTAATGTTTAAACTTATTACTTTTCTCCAGCATTTGTAGTAGTATTACTAATTAGCAGCTATATTTTTTCCTGTTTGGTGTCTAATTGTGTGGTTTTTTGAAGTCATGTCTACAGTGGAAGTTGATTTGTAACTAAATTCTAATTTACTCCATCATTCTGCATAATAAAAATCCCTACATTAGACAAATTCATATTTTCCTCTGAATAAAATCTGTAAATACATTATTGAGATTATTTAATACGTTTAGTAAATTGCTATCAGGTGTTACATGGAGCTTAAATAAAAGTCACAATAAATGCACAATTTTTGAAAGAAAATCTCTGTTTCTATTTATAATAAAAGGATCAGATTTTTGTGAAGATTTTCCTTGCATTCCTTTAAAATATTCTTTTAAACAAATAATATGGTTTTATTATTTCTAGAACTATTATGACTTAAATTTGGAAAGTAATAATATTTTGGACTTTCATAATAAATACTTATAATAAGCCCTGTAACAGTGGTTTGAAGGACAAACATTTTATAAGTATTAGTCAGCTAGGAGTATAGTTGAATAAAAAAATTTTAACTGGATCATTTTTTGAATCATTCAAGAGATACAAACTGAACATTTTCAAATAACTTCCTAAATTAAAAACCTGCTACAAAACATAAAAGTAAACTCCTTTTCTAAGTAGTCTACGTCAATAATAGAACTAATTGAAAACCTATAAATTTAGCAGAGTGCAGCATGTAGTCTCTATCTTGCTCTGCCTATACATCAATAGGTCATTCTCAGTTAATTAAGTAAAGGCATAATCAGCTTAATTTATGTAGTTCAGGTCAGTTAATGATATCTTAGTACAGTACCTGAACATTTGGCCTGCCCATATAACTAGCTGGATTTACCCAGTTCATTCTTTAGCTCTTCAACTTCAGCTCTTCATTTTTTATCTCAGATTTCACTATACACAGGTTAGTCTTGAACTGCTAAGTCTTATTTCTTGAGGATGGAGCTGAAATAAAACCAGAACAAATTAAAAGGTTAAGAAAGTGCTGTGATTGGATTGTAGTCTGTGATGGTATTTTACCCAGACAAATCATAAAAGGTGGCAGTTCCAAATTAACTACTTGTATCATTCAAGTACGTAATATTTTTAAAGAGTATAATAACAATACACAAATTAATAATAAAAACCAAAGAGATAGGGTTGAAAACCATCTTTTTCCCATAAAGTGTATAGCTTTAAAACAGCCATAACAAGCAAGAATTTTACAGAACACACAACGTAGAGTGGGGTACCTCAATAAGATGATCCTTTTCCTGTTGCAAACTGAGGTTTTCTTCTGCTGTCTCTGTAGCTCATCTTCTTCTCTCCGAAGCTGCAAGTTTACACACAAAGACAAACCACAATGTCAACCAATTGGACCTCACTTAGGGAACCAAAGAGATCGATTTGTAAAGCAAAGGATGAACAGGACCCCATTTCTGAAGTACGTTGCTCAAACTGCTCTTTCATTAAAAGATGCTCTCTCTTATTGATTTTGGCTTAAATAATGAGAAAGCTTATCCAAAAATCTTTAGCATTTGGGCTCAAGTTAAGGAAATCAATAGAGTCATTTCCCATTTGAACTGCATATGTGAGTTTTATGTACGAGAGACAAGACAAAGCCCAAATCGGATAAATCAATAACATTGTCAATAGAACATGAAGCCGACAAATGGCATTTTTAAGCAATTAAAGAGAGCTGTAAACATACAGAAGCTAATTAATTACAGTGTTCCGCTATTAACAGTTTTTCATTTATACAAACATTGTTAGGAATCCTGGGGAATGAAGATAACAATACATATTTCTTGCTACTGTTTAGGGATTATGACATTAAAGCTTTTGTTCTCTCAGTATGTAAATCTTACAGTGGTCATGGGAAGAAAAGGAAATATTTAATTAATCATTGAATTCCTATACTATTTTGTCGACGTATGTAATAAACATAGTGGATACAGACCTTGACTGTGTATTTTCACCCAATACAAAGTACAAGGACAACTGAAATATGTAATTACTCAGTAGAACAAAGCAGAGAATCATAGGAATGCCTATAGGTCACCTAATTTGACTCAGAGTAGGACCCCAGCCAGTACTAGATTGGGTCAACTTTGGTTTTATCTGGACAAGTCGGAAAAAGCCCCAAGGATGGAGATTTCATCACTCAAGTTCATCAAGTGTTCCAGTGCTACATGACCCTCCTGGTGAAGCACTTCTTCTAATGTTGGCACCAAAGTTGAAACTTGTGACTTTTGTGTTTTAATATACCAAGTGCTGGTAGTAAGGAGAGTTACTGTACCTTGTAGTACATCTCTCTCATAGGGTACCTTCAAATTGCACTGACTGCTGTTAAGGGTCTCTTTAGCCTTTCTTTCACTGGGTTAACCAATCTCTAGTTGAAGACCCTGTTCCTCAGGTGTCTAACCATGAAGAGGATTAACCAAGACTCTACTCTTGTTAGCCCTCTTTTGGATTCTTTCCAATTTTCCAACATCCTTCTTGAACTGCAAGATGGATGTAAACTAAGTATATGGGAAGTACAAAGGAATAATTTTATTTGTTATATTGTCCATATTCCTTCCAATGTAACCCAGTTTGCCTTATTTGTGGTGACAGTATTCCGTTCATACTCAATTTGCAAGCCACTACAAGCTCTCCTTTCAACAGAGCTGCTACCAAGTCAGTGTCCAAACTCTGCTCATGCACTTGGCTGATTTTTTTCTGAAATGCAAGGCTTTTGCACTTCTCCTTCTAAATTTATTAGGTTTCTGCTGTTCCAGCCCCTCTGTTTCTCAATGTTTTTCCATCCAGTGCCACTTAAACTTAACTTCCCAATTTTGCCTCATGTGAAAATTTGCTGAGGGTCCATTCTATCTCATCATCTTGAAATATTTTCATCATTGATGAAAGTAACTGAATAAGAAAGGCAGCAGTATTGACTGGATGCCATCTGGAAGCTGAGCCATTAATTACTATCTTCAGAGTCCAAATGCCTACTCATTTTTCAATCCATATACCAACTCATTCATCCAACACATTCATCTCAGCTTATAAATAAAAATACAATTGAAAAGGATGTTAAAAGTTGTGTTTGAATTATATTACATGGGCCCATGTAACCAGTTCTTCCAATATGGAAGCCAAACAGATGAGTCAGTTGTAATGCTTCAGGTGCAGCAAGTGTATCTTCATAACTCAGCATGCGCAACCCTTTCTCATAATTCTCAAAATTTAAAGGCACATATTATGCTTGAAGATAAAAGACAAAAAATATTGAGCAATAAGAACACTATTTAAATAAATACGTAGTTTTGAAATGACCACATATACATTAATGTGAGGCTAGCTCTTCCATTTTGGTACCTGTAGACAACCTTCTTTTCCTTTTCCTCCACACACAGGACTCTTCAATTGCTCATGCCCAGCATCTGCGTAAGGTAACAGGATTCCTGTTCCTGTTCATCTAAAGGAATGTACATCTAGAAACAACAAAGAGTTTTGAAAGAGAAAAATAACCAGAAAACTTGTAATTTTTGACTCAAAATCTCAAAGATTACTATACAGGTATGTAAATTATTTTTCTTCTATTGATAGCTTTAATGTATACATTCACACTTTAAATAACCAAGAAAATGCTTTATCAAAAATTTAGCAGAGCAGTGTTGGAGCACTTAAAGCAATCAGCAAATGTAGAACCATATTTGCCTTCAGCAACCCAAAACAATATTGCATTCAGTTGTGGTATGACATGAAATGAAGAAAAAGTTTCTGAACTATCCAGTAATATTGTCTGATTTCAGGCAGATTATGCCCTGATTCTATTAGGAGGATATATTTCAACAGTTACATAGTGAAACTCAATTCAAGCCACTATCCATTTGGACAGCCATTGAGTAGAAATGGCTAAATTTGTAAAATGAAAAGCACAGAAATTTCCCAATGCCTGTGGGCTTGTGAATACTAAGAATGTTTTTGACTTTGAACATATAAAAGGTAAATGCTTATTTCAGAGGTCTCAAGTTTAAAAAAGAAAATTGGAAGCCTAATTTACTGGCTAGAGACAAAAGGAGATAAATTTAGGGGATGCATTAGAAGAGAGATTCTACCTCTGAAAAACTGGTGCAATAAGTGTCATCCCTCAGATTGTTGAATTTGTTCACCTCTTAGCACCTGTACTGACAAGAAGAAAGCAAGTTTTTGTAAGTACAGGAAGTATATTTTTAAAGGAGAATCATGAATATATATTGTTTTAATTTTAAATCTCACCGGATAATAGGGTCTCTAAAAATACTCCTCAAGAAATACCTGAACTACAGGATGAGAGAAAAGGCAGAACTTGCCAGTTTAGGCAGATCACACAAAATTCTGGGAACCTTAAGAGAATAGGAAAGACAGAAGAGGACACAAAGCTATGAACAGATCTGCAAGAAACTTGTTTCTGTTTTTGCTAGCATAGAAGACACTGTTCTCATCTATTCTGCACAGGAGATGCACCTTTTAATTGTAGTTTTTGGCCAAGAGGTCAGTTGAGGAGCTGCAGTTGGTAGAATGGAACTTTTCTACAAAGAAGCTCTCATGACTATTGACTCTCCGATCACTTCAACAAACTTTGTCATCTGTAAAGCATATAACTTGACTTTGAGCATTCAACTTCACAACTACATGCTTGAAAAGAACCTTGGCCTTCTACAGAGGTGTATGTGTATAGAGTATTATGCTGTTAATCTCCTTATTCACCATTTTTTTTGATAAGCATCAAGGAACACCCTTGTAAATGAGTGTTTGTGGGTAATTATTGTAAATTTATTTTTTAAAAATAACAGCATAAAAAGAAGACTAAAGTGAAAGACTTCAACTGATTCCTGCTAACAACAGTTGAATATGAGAAAAACAGATATTTCCGAAAGCAAGAGTTACAAGACAGTTTTCAACATTTTTTGGGTTTTTGTTTGGGTTTTTGTCTGTATTCTTTATCCTTTCACTTTTCACTTTGCTGTTTTATCCTAATTTTTTTAATCTGTGTTAGTTTTTAGTCTCAATAGATAGAATTTGTGTTCATTTTAACATCCTGACTGTGATACTGGAAGATACAATGTTTTAGTTCTCTTATATTCAAGATGGTTTGTAAATTACTTCTCCTGCTATACCAAAATATGGTCACTGAAGAAGATTCTTGTCAGGCGTATAGATTTTAAAAATTCCAGAGGTTTAGAAACACAGGAATCTGTTAGTGATGGAAAGGAAATTTAGCATTGACATGTACAGCTAGAACAGGAAAAAAAAAAAAAGAATCCAAATGAAAAAGGAATTTGAGGTACTTCTCAATCTTCTTGCCCAAAGAGCAAAGCAGATCTTTTTCCATCCTGTAAATGAAAAGACAATGTTTTTTTCTGAGGATGAAAACATTTTATTGTCTAAATTTCAAAGTAGTTCTATCTTTATACATACTTATCCAGCCTAAAATGTGCTTAAGATGACTGCACTTGATGCTGGTCTTTGTAAGTTGGAAAAATATCAAACACCAAACTGATATCACATGCAGTCAACAAGGAAATAGCATAACCGGGTGTATGGCAACACACTGAGGCCCTTCAGCTTTGCAGAAGGGTGAACAAAATAGGTGGCAAACTAAGCCCTAAAGAGAAGCACAGAAGTCACTTTGTTTGTTCATCATTAGGTACTGGGATTACCCCTAAAAAAAGACACCTTTTTTTTTTTTTTTTCCCCTGTTAGAATTTAAAAATGCAAATTACCAGAACCCAACAGCCCATATATGACCCTGATGGATTTTTTTTTTCTGGTTTTGTAACTCTTATAAGATGATCAACCATCCACACAAATCCCGCTACGTACATGACAAAACCAAATTCAAAGACTGACTGAATATTTGTGAAGTATCTGTGACTGTATTCTTTCTCAATATACTCTCATAAAGGAGATAATGTCTAACACCAGACAACAGTCAGTAAAATTACTAATGTGAAGAATTATTGGTACTTTTAAAATTCACTACTATCATCTGTTTCCAGCTTTTCAGGGAGGCTGATTACTTGAGTCAGTGAATGTCTTCTTTTAATCTGTCTTCACTTCATTACCAGCTATTTTCTACTGTCTCAAAACAAACAGAATAAAGCTCTAATCCCTGACTGGTCTAGTTTACTTAGTTAAGTTCTTCCTCAAGTCTTTGCAGGACAGAGAAAGAAAGAAAAAAATGAGTTTACAGTAAACAGAACAAAATGAGGAGTGAACAAAGTCATGTGGGTACAACCTCATTGCAAATCCAGCCAATATCCAGGAGAAAACAATGGTTCTCTTAAGGCAGAAAAGGAGAATTCACTTCTGTCACAGAGCTTGGTTTACTTGAAACGTAATTAATCTTTCTTCCTTATCAATAAACTCCTGACAAGATTTCCCTAGATGAGAGAGCTCTTGTGCAACAGTATCCATGAATTCCTTGAAAGCACTCAGATAAAATAAGCAGTTTTTACTCCACTATTTTAAAATTTAGTGCACAGTTCTTAGTCTTCCAATATCAGTTCTTAGTCTTCCAATTAGGATTTTTATAATAGTAGAATTTCATATAAGTTTGCATCAATATGGATTTTTCCTATTCCTGTTTTAGCATTTGAAGGACTAAGTATGATTATACTTTCTGGAAATTCTTGAAGACAAACAGATTCAGACAGGAATTCCTGCTCCATTTGAAATTACCCAAAGTCTCAGATAAACCCTGAATTTATTTTTATTCTTATCTGAGAAGTCAACAAAAGACTCCTGATTTCTTTAGGTTTCTTGGTTGCTGTATTTAAGACAGAAAAAAGTGTATAGTTCACAATGTAAGTTAATTGGCTCAGAAAAACTGTATTCTCCAAAACAACTTGCCAGTTTAAGTCTGATGCTACAACTGTTAGCAAAGGAAGAACTCCAGGGATTGGGAGTTGAATGCTTATATGCTGCTGTTAAATGAAGCAGTTGTGCTTGAGAAGCCTCTGCCTGAATTCAATTCATTTTACAATATCATCTGGGGACAAAGTATGTTTTAAGATGCAAACTGAAATGGCATCTTCTGGTAATGCAGCAATATCCCTCAGCTGACTTAAGAAATAAATGAAGCTGAAAACTGGACCAGTATAAAACAATTGATCATTTTGGTTTGGGTGGTAGTAGTTTTACAAATGTTTCTTAGGCTGAAAGTCATTCTGTGTATGGTGATGCAGCAAGCATGTCACTGTGGGTAATCATAGCTGAACTGCTTAAGGACACAGAGCCAGCAAGGTAATTCAAGTAAACTTTCTTAAGAAAGGAACAGGGATTCGAAAAATAAGCTCTAAATCCAGCTGTGCTTTCCAAAATCTACAGATTCTTGAATGCACATATGTGCAGGTTTAAACAACTATCAAAGAAAAGAGCTACAGTATATGAGATATATTCTATATTAATCTCTACTGTTCATCAATACATTTGCATCTTCTAAGTGTTACTGCTAATAAAGGAATGAATCACAAAATACAAAGAAGCTTAACTAAAATGAGATGAAATAGGACCTAGTTTACATATTGGATTCAATATCTGCAACTGGACTTGTCCACAAAAAAATGAATCCCGATCTACTGTTGTTTAATGCTAGACTTCACAAACCTCAAAACCCTCTGTTTATAAGCCAGGAAAAGATGTGAAAGGAATCAATATCCATAAGTTATCAATAGCAATATTAACGTCATAAAAGCTTCCCATTTTGTGATTCTGTGATAAAAAAGCAGAAGTCAAAGAAGTAAGACACAAACATGAGAAATTTTGTAATTTTTTATAAAAGTATAATTTTTTTTTTTCTGTAACAGCCAGGTTAAAAAGCATGGAAAACTGCCGTAATGAATG
Organism: Cettia cetti; assembly: GCA_013401135.1. Classification (NCBI taxonomy): domain Eukaryota; kingdom Metazoa; phylum Chordata; class Aves; order Passeriformes; family Sylviidae; genus Cettia; species Cettia cetti. The sequence continues at coordinate 8,664 of VZUI01037309.1, read as the reverse complement.
AAAAATAAATAAATGAAAAAACTTTAAAATTTCAATTCTACTACACTCAGGAATTTCAGTCTTTGCTTTTGATGAACTTTTCACCGACTGTTTTTCCTCTCTTTATGAACACATACAGGGAGAGTTGTGAATTTCTATGTAAAGGTGAGCACTAAGGGCAACCAAAGCATTCGGTGTAGAAATAATGTGATGAAAAGCAAGGTCACCTAGATTGCAAAGTACTAATAAAAACAAGAGGTGGAAGACAAGGCTAGAAAAAGAACTAGCATTCACACACTTAGACATGTAAACAGAGATTCTGATGGAATTTAGAAGGTATAAAATACACCTAAGGAAAATTGACATTTATAGTAAGACGGTGTGGAAAAGTTGGATAAAGAAGGGATACAAAGTAGGTAGAAAGTGACAGTAGAAAAGGTGCTTGAGCAGGGATAATATATTGCAGCTATTCAAGGGTTCTGTAAAACTCCATTTTCTTTTGGTTACAGTTTTCTTTCTTTCTCCTTCTACTCAAAACTCATGTCTTCTTTACCTCCACACTGGTCAGAGAAGCACCTTCTCCACTGTTATTTTACAATCTTCTTATGTTTCTGAATTCATGATTTCAAACTCCTTCCATGTGAAATTTGCTTCTCCAAACTGTTTTTTTTTTCTTTTTTTTCTTTTTAAGAGAGAAAAACTGTCTTAGAAAAGTCAGTTGCCAGAACTCTCTAAGTGGAATTATGTACTTGTATATAGCTTTTTCCTTACTTGATTCAGCTCCTGTAGCCAGGAACTTATTTAGAAGAATCCTTTGCATGATATTACTGTTACAATGTCATATGTCTGATTTGTGCTAATGGAGAGTTGGAAAGATACAGGCTTCTTTATCTACCTACTATATCTGTGCCAGCAAAACTCTATGCACAGAAGCATCTTTGGAAATGTAAAATCTATGTTTAAATAGACCTCGATTTTATATTTAGATTTAAATACTTTTTTAGATTTTTTTCTTCTCAACTTAAGCAACCTTACACCCCCAAAACATACAACTAGTTCATGTATTTCAATAATTTATTGCACAGATTATTCTTATTTTAGTTATCGTCACTCTTTTTCTATTAAAAGTTATTTCAGAGGCTTAACCTTTTAGACATTTTTAATCTCTCAGGCATTTTAAACTGCACCAAGTTAATACTTCACATATAGGTCATCAGTGTATGAATATGCTATTAATTAGTTAATATCTAAAATAAGTGTTTGTTTATACAGTTCCAAACATTAAACAGTGCAATTTTATTATTTTCTTTATAGCCTTAGGAACTACAAATCCTATTTATAAAATTACTTTTTGCAGAATTGAATGTCCATGTCTCTCAGTATTTTTAAAAACAATCCTTCCAAAGACTTGGTTAGCTGCACCACTTTAATATTAGCTCGGCAACAATGTTGGTGTCACAGAGATTATATGCTTGGACTTCAAGGAGGTCAATGAGATGGCTGCAGATCTCACTGTACAATAGCCGTCACTAGCTAATCCATAATGCAGCATTGTCAAATTATGATCATGCACCTGCAGTTTTCCAAGGAAAAGAATTTAAAATGAGGAACTCCATCTGCACCATTCTTGTTGTTTTGGGGTTTTTTTATAAAGTATTTTCTTCATAATGAAAATGACAACAATGTTCACAATTAAAGACCATGATGGTAAGTATTAGACACTGCTATAGAATGCACCATCTATCCACTAAATATACTTTATAAAGGGTATACACATTTCTTCAAAAATACTTATTCAATAGTCTTTGCCAAATCTTGGGTAGCTCTATGCAGTATTATTGCTATATGAACTAGCAGTGCCAATTCAGCAGATCTGTAGTAAAAACTGCAATAATAGAAAAACCTATAGATCACAAAAAGACATAATGATTATGAGAGAGAAAATGCCTTTAGAAAATTAACACTTCCCAAAAGTTTTACTCAATAGATCATGAAATGTTTAGAATATTCAAGGATATTACTTTCCTCAAGTTCCATTTTCCTGTAATGCATGCTTACTTTAAATGTCATCTTAATTTAAATATATTACTATTAAATAGTTGTAACAGTCTTTTATTTAGCTGCAGAGGCTCAGGAGATCTGCTATACCTGTAGCACTTGTAATAGGTTGCATAAGATCCTTAGTGTACAATGATTCTTCTTTCTCTTCCCTTTTTCTCTCCACATATGAATGGTATGGTATGAATTGTACTTATACAGCTGAAAGGAGAAGAAACAAGATTTATGTCCAGTTTAAAATTATGATTTTGCAAACTTATGTTTTTTCATATTTAGTCCTTGCTTTGATTCGTGCTTTTACTGTCTCCTGCTGAACAAAGGTTGCTGCCTATTTTGTGTTTTGTTTCTTTTTCCATCAGCACATAAGCTATGTATACATCTAAGAATTAAATGCAATTATATTACCAAAAAACTCCCGCACTTCCTTCTTCTTCCCCCAGGTTTATACACTGAGCGTGATGATGTCATATGGTGTGGGATCCCCCTTTGGTCAGTTGGAGTCATCTGTCCTGGCTGTGTCCCTCGCTCAGCCTGTTCACTGGTGGGAAGCAGAAAAGACCTTTGCACTGTGTAAGAGCTGCTCAGGAATAAGCATTATTGCATCTGCATTATTGACACTGTTTTCAACACAAATCCAAAACACAGGCCCACATTAACTACTACAAAGAAAACTAACTATACACCAGTCAAAAGCACAATGAAAGTATTAACTGGACAAAACAAATCCACAGAAAGATGTTTTGTCTAATTAAAAAATTACAGATTCTACTACATTGGCAGTTAAATTGTGTAATAAGTAATAAGAAATATTGAAAACTCAACTAAAGCTGTATTCCTTTCATACTCTTGAAAGGGAAGCCAAATCCTAGAAATTGTAGAAAAGGAAGATTAGTTCCAAAACCAGCAGTCCTTCGAGAAAAGTATGCCCAGAATTCCCTTATGGAACAGGACACCAGTGTGTATTTTAATGGCTTCACAAATATTTAATGGCTGAGAAATTCTGTTATAAAAACAGGCATAGTTCTGAATATTATCAGTTGCATTTTGGGTTGCTTTCTAATGCAAAAAAGGAATCTATAGGTAGTAATCTGTTCTGCATTACACTGCTGCCAATAATTTTTTGTGCAAAGTGAACATTCCCTTCCAATAGACAAAGCTTCACCTTCATATATTCTTCTAAATGACTCAATGGCCAAAAAAATATCCCAGTTAAATGTTATCTACTGAGTATCACAACCTTTTCAGTTTAATATAGATACGTAAATTGATTATTTAGAGTCCTGTTGTATAAACAAGAGTATTCAGTGACTTTAATGCTCTTTTATCATTATAGTTCATCTAACCTTTAATACCTTCATGTAATTTAAAGTGAAGGAGAGCCAAACTAAAAAGCAAAATCTAATGGGGTATACTAAAATTTTGTTAATTTAATACATATAAATATATTTTACCATATTCAGCTTCTCAGCTGGAAGTCTGACATCTGAATCAAATTCACCATGAATTCAAATAATATTTCACTGGCCAGGATACAGTTGGCAGTCTAACTGTCTCTCCTTCATAAAGTATGGAAATTTTGTGTGAAGTGTCCTGCAAGCGAATGGAAGAGTACCAGTGAGTACCCACCCCACAGTTTTCAATGTTTGCTCCCATAACATTCCAAAGCAGCTGGAAAATGCACTTCGGGATAATTTGCTGTTTCTCTGTGCACAGCAACAAGGCCTTCTTTGATTTCTGCCACTTTACAGAGCTAAGAAGTGGCTCTAGCAGCCTGCCACTCACTAACAATCAGCTGAATAGAAGTGCTCTGACATGAGGCTCAACTGGGACAACTATTCACAGCAGCATACTCAACTTCAGCTAAGCCTGGTACCTTAAAGTACTTATTTGGCTACTTTTCGTAAAGATCAGAAGATAGAAAGTCTTTTATTTCCTGCCAAGAGGCATCAGGATCAGGATTGTTGGATCTAGTGATGAAGGGTGGAAGCAGGTTAGGTTCAAGAATTTTGCCTTCCCTGTGTGCTGTGTCTTATCAAGATGTCCACAGGTTTGCCATGATTTGGCTTACTAACTTGATTAGGAGCCCTGAGACAAATGTTTTCAGCTCTGTTTTAATGTCCTTAGCATGAGGTTGTTCTTGACTTGAATCTTTTTTCACACATATGTTCACTTCTGTCTTTTGCTTTTCTGGTAAAATCCTTGTATCTTAAGGAAATCTGCACATACTATTTATTATAAGGAGATTAAAAAAAAAAAAAAGAGAAAAAAATCCAATTAATCAACATATTCTGGAATTAAAAGCAGACAATAATACGCCTCCAGACTTTTTTATTCTTTTTTCTTTTTCTTTTTCTTTTTCTTCTTTTTCTTTTTCTTTGGATGGGAAAGTAGACGAAAAGTCAGGTGATATATAGTACCCTTTATTATAGATGCTTCATAATCATAATATGCCATGTATTTTTTTAAGATCACCACTCTAAAATTTCTCAGGTTGGTACATATATCAAATACAAATTAAGAAGACTGAAGTAATTTTGACATTTTGGCATGTTACCACCCAATATGCTGGAATTTACTGTTAAAAACCTAAATGTATTACAGCATTTTTTTAACAGACAGTTTTTTTCATTATATTAAAAGCTGCAGTAAAAAAGATCTCCCTCTTCTATTCTCGACATTTTGAAAGGTACTTTTCCTGCAGATTCAACAATAGCAGCCTGTATCAAATTAATATTGTTTATATGCTGTATGTGAGAGTTCAAGCACTGCTTTAAATGCATAGAGTTCTCCACAAAAACAAGATTAGCAGTTTCAGCACTGCAATGTAACAGTATTATGAAATTATTATAGAAATCAATAACACTTTCATTTCCAGAACTAATCTGATGGTAAGATCTTGTTTATAAAGATATTAAACAAATGCATTATTCACACTTTATAATGATTTTCAAGAAAGTGGACATTTTTTTAATTATCGTTTGGAAGTGGTAAAATAAATGAGTGTAATTTTTATTAACAGGAGTTTATTTACATAAAACAAATGCTCATTGAATTATTGAGTACGATAATATCTACATGCCTAGTCCTGTTTGTCATATTTTGTGCCTTTTGGTGACATCAGAATTATAACAACCTGATTTATGCACTAAATTTAATGCATAATATGACAACATACCGATAGGTATGCCTTATAATGTATAATTTAAACATGATTGCTATATATTTCACCCATATTTTCTTGGCTTTGCCAAGATTCTCATGCATCTAGAAATCTCGATTGTAAAGCAGGTTGCCAGATATGAATGTCTGTTTGAATTAATGAACACTTTTATAAAAATACTCTGAGTATGAATGTTTTAAAAACCTTGTCATAACATTCACCAAACTTACACATGACAGCTAGCATGTGTTACTGCATTTTCATCTTAAATATTTGATGACTGCCTCTTTAAATCCAAGATTCATAACCCAAAGGGTTTCATTTTCTTACAGCATATGTAATGCAAGAGACATTTATTAGTATAGTTCTCATTTTATGCATCAACAAAATATTTTTCAGAGAACCATTAGATGAACTCCCTGCTTTTCAGGCTTTTTTCCTGAGCATTTTAATTATAATTGTATATTTTCTCTGACAATATTTGTACACAGACTATTTGTAATCCTCCCTGCTTCCTATCTCCAACCCCATCACAACTGAAAGAAGATTTCTGCAGTATACAATATTGCAGAGTCAGAAAATATGAAAGGCATCAACTAGTATCTCATACAGACTAGATTAAATATCTGAAAACCCTTGGTAACCTTTTTTTAACCTCTGAAAATACCCAAAGAAATATTGCTGCATACAATTACAATTCATAAAAATTTGCTAAACACAGATCTTCATCTAATGCTGTTAAACTGCTATTGCCAAAGCATAAAATGAACATTTCTTTATTCCTTATTGTCTACATGTAAAACATTCACCAATGAAAAAAATATCCAATATTAGAATGTTTGTAATTATTTAGGAAGCTGATCAACAAACCACTGTTGGTGCAATATATTACTATGTTAGCACTGAAGGTTGTCCACTGACAGGTCACTCTCACTTGACCTTGTACACACAGAAAGGTAGTTCACCATGGTAACCTTGGTCCTGTGGCTTTCTATACAGTAAATCATCTCAGCCCTCTTCATGTAATTCTTTTATTGGCTGTGCAATTGAAATGTCATGCTTCATGAACAGAGACGCTGGTAATTTCTTATGGGTGATTAAACTACCTCTGTAATCTATGAGCATGGATGGAACTGTATGCAACAGACTTAAGCATACTCTCCATTTCTTTTAAATTCTTGGTACTTTTCAGTTGCTTACAAGGACATTTGCTCTAAGAATAAAAAGCAATTCTTTTTCATAAATGCATTCTAAACAAGCACCAAACAACATCCCTCTTACATTACCTTCAGGAGCAAAAGGAAAACAGCAGCCTAGAGAAAAAAATAATAATATTGTTTAACAAATTATACCTAATTTTTAACCATACTGGCAAATTTCAAAAGTCAAGCTAGTTTATAAAGGCCAAATTAAGCCCAAAGCAGGAGCTGACATTCTTACTTTAATTATATTGATATATAAAGGTGAGATACAGTACAAAATAATCAGAGAAAAAAAAAAAAAAAAAAAAAGCAGGTGGCCAGACTACTTTAGCTATTATTTCATTTTAGTATTTCCATTCTTTGTAATCACAGAATTGAAAAAATAATCCTGATGCTTTCTTTGGAGAGCTACTCAAACTAGAACCTAACAGCAGAAAACAAATAGGGTTTTAAAATTATTTTAAATTATCTTTTCAAAATATACACTCAGAGGGACTACATATTTTCTAAGTTTTCTTTTCTAAAATGGCATACTTCTTTATATGACTATAGTACTACACACTTGCTGTAGCTTTATTTGCATGAATTTCGTAGTAGGGTTTTTGTCTTTCTTTTGCATCTGTCAGGAGCATCAGAACAACAGACACAAAAAATTATGTGTGTATGCAATACAAATTGGTTACTTCTTTCAAAAATGGGGGCAAAAATACTTTGAGACCACCATTCTTTTTTAAAAAGCTCTATAAAGCAATGAAACAAACCAACAAAATAAAAGACAACAAAAATACCATGTTTCTCATTTGTACTCATTCCTGCATACAGTGAAAAATAATATTTATCAGTGATTTATTAAAAATTAAAGTAAATAACTGACAATGAAAATGCATTGACAAATTGAGAAATCATTCAATTGCTGAGTTCTGGAGTAAATCTAATAATTTAATAGAATCTAATCATTGCATAAAAAAGGGATATGGATAAACTTCTCAAGGAAAGAGTGAAGGGATCTAAGATGCTAGAAAATTCTTCTTTAGTGCTTTTATAAGACCACAGAAACCAGTTTGTTTTGAACTTAAGAATCCCTATCTGCTACCAAGGGATCTATTTGTAAAGGTATAAAAGGTCTAATATAGTAGACTGATATTCTATTTAGCTGGATTAATGTTCTAGTGATGAGAATGGCAGCTGCTAGCCAGAAACCTGAAAACAGTTTCAGTTCAAATTGTGCATCTTCTATCTTTATTACTTTCTACACAATATTAAATGTCTTACTTAGGGCAAAGTTGATCAGTTTGGAGTTATGGTTGAATGTGGACTTAAGGAAAGAGTTTCACCTAAGCAGTAGCACTATTGCAAGCAGTGGGAAACCTAAAAAAAATGGAAAAGAGCATTTAGAAAATATACAAAATGCTTCTAATTCCTCTTTGGCCTTCAATTACCAGTGGTAGAAAATCAAGGTTCTGATTTCCTTTCTCAAGTGTAATAAAGGAATAAATCTGATCTTCCGTAATTTTATACAGTGCTAGTATTCTATACAATGTCTGAGCAGTGGTGCAAGCCTCATTTCATTTTAGAAAAAAAAATCTCAGACAAACTTATTTTTGAGGTGGGTAGAGAGCAAACACCTCAAATGAACACAGGAAAAGGGCTACTTCCTGTTTAAATCAGGGGGGGGAAAAAAAAGAGAGAATGGATTTCATTCAGAGTAATTTTATCTTATTTCTCTTCTGCACCAATGTGGAACATTGTTGAAGTTCCTGAGAGAAGTTCCAGTGTTAACTACAAATCTAGAGCATGAAATTGCAAGCTACATCAAGATTGGCACAATGAGAAATCACAAAGAAAGAGTCTGCAATCCCTCATTCTTCTGTTGGTCAGTTTCTCTATTTTTCTTTTACTATCCAGTAAGTCAAGCTACATTTTTCACATCTCTTAAACAGAAAAAGGACATCTATTATACTAGGTTCTTATAGGTACCTTTTGTGAAAATCTATATTTTCTCATTGATCACACGGATTTCCCACAGAATTTAGAAACAACTGTTTAAACAGTGATAATATAGCAATAACTGTGAAATGGCATGGTGTTATTTAACGAGGAAAAAAAGAAAGAAGTAACTTTATAGCCATAATTAACGAAGTGAAAACCTAAAGGAAAGACTTGTACATCCCAATTAGTGTGGTCCTAAAAGAGAAGAGAAAGAAGAGAAGAGAAGAGAAGAGAAGAGAAGAGAAGAGAAGAGAAGAGAAGAGAAGAGAAGAGAAG
>VZUI01037308.1:0-19586 GCA_013401135.1 Cettia cetti | reverse complement strand
GCACATCCCACACCTGTGACCCTGCACATCCCACACCTGTGACCCTGCACATCCCACACCTGTGACCCTGCACATCCCACACCTGTGACCCTGCACATCCACACCTGCCCTGATGCAGCACATCCCACACCTGACCTCCAGCATGATTCCTGGTCCATCTGTTTGCCACCAGCCTGTTCTCCTTGGAGACTGGCCCAGACCATGGATAAGCATCTGGCTGAAGCTGATCCTGCTGGTGTGGACAGAAGGAGTCACCAGATGTGCCAGCTGTGCCAGGAGATGATGGAAGGAAAGCATCATGAGGGGTGGGGCGATTTCAGTGGTGGTTAAAGGGGGTTGGTGTGAGAAAGGGCCAAACTCCACAGACAATCAAAGGGAAGGAAGGGCTGGGGACCTTCTGGGTGTGACAGTGACCCCAGCCTCTTGTTCTGACCATGGCACAGGTGTCTCAGCTGCTTCTCGGGATGGCCAGGTGGCTTCACCTGCTGGGACAGGTCAGAATCCTGGTGTCACCAAGGATCTTCCCAATCAATTCCAACACTGAGGCAGCAGGACAGAGCCCTTCCCCAAGGCCTCCCACAGCTCCATCCACCCAAAAATGAGGCATCTGAGCCCAAGCATCCCCCTGTCCCATGGAGAGGGACAGCAGCACTGCCCAGAGCTGATTCACTCACCCTGGACTGAGTGTGAGGCAGATGGAAAAAGCCACCTGCCAAAAGGGTTGTTCTTCCAGGAACTGCAACAAAAGCCTGGATTTCCCAGAAACTGGGAGATACCCCGGTCTTTTCTGCCCCACAGACCATAGGGTTTCCCCTGAGCTGAATCCCACATTTTGTGTTTGGCTGAAGCACAATTTCAATGAGTTGCACATTCCCTGATCCACAGGATTCAGTGGGGTTGGTCCTGTCTTGACACAATGCCAAAGGCTCTGTGCACACCAGGGTGTGGGAATGCAGGAATCTCCTTAGGGCCCCTCCTCATGTTCTGCAGCCACATCTTCACCCCAACCACCCTCAGATCCTTATTTACACTTGGTTATTTTGCTGCACACAACTCCTCACTGGGGAGCCCAGCTACCTGATTTGGTTAATTTTTAAGTTGTTATTTTTAAAAATGCACAAAATAAAAGAGTAAGAGCAAAAATTTCAATTATTTACTAGAATTCAAATTGGGGTGAGCACCATCCTAGAATCAACCAGCTCCAAGCAAGAGGGAATTAATGGTTTGGTTGGTGGTGGTTTCCAGTGCAGGAGTGTCATTGCAGGAAATACTTGGTTTGTTTTTGATCCAAGGAAGCACAAATAGAAAAGGAAACATGCTGGGGGTTAGGTGATGGAACATTTGGATTGTGGGTGTGAGTGAGAAGGGAGAAAGTGGGAATTGTTTGCAGATATTCAGCACTAGAAACAACCAAAGGGGCTTCAAAGGGAAGGGGTGACCTGATAAAAGAGAGATTAAAACTGGGTAAAGGGTTAATGGGAATTCTCACTGCTGGACTGTCCCAGCAATAGTGAGGATTGGGATGCCAGCAGATCCCAACCCAAAAGACCCCCTTGGGGGTCTGAAGTCATGCAGCCTTTGCCATTTGTGTCAGAAAAGAAACGGAAAAGGAATAATTGAAATCCAAACAGAACCCCACGATGGTTGGGTTGGAAGGGACCAAAAAGCTTATCCCATCCCACCCCTGCCATGGGCAAGGACACCCTCCACAGTCCCAGGATGCTCCAAGCCCTGTCCAACCTGGCCTGGGACACTGCCAGGGATCCAGGGGAATGGCACTCAGTGGTTTGGGGGCACCCAGGAGCTCACGTCAGCTGGTTGGTGTTTGACAAGTTTAAACTCCCAGCTTCATCTAGATCCCTGTCCCAGCCAAGGGGAAACCAGGAAACAGCATCCAGTTCTTGGTTAAAATAAATAGTTTATTCCTTGTAGATTCTGGAGAGAAATCACTGGGGTAACAAAACCAAAAAGAGTTTGGTTGGGGTTTTTGTAACTCCCCAAGCCCTGACAGGGAAGAGCCAGATTCCCAGGAGGAAAAGACAGAGCAGTAGGATATTTCACCTGGGTTCACCTGGCCCTGCTGGTTTTCCCTTTCTTGTGTTGGGACCCAGCCCCTCCTCAGTTACACTGCAGTAAAATCAGCCTCTCCCAACCCTGACATTCCCACAGGCAGGATTTGCAGGGAATTCATTTAAAATCATATTAATGAAACAACTTTGACTTAATTAAAGCCAATTATTGACAAACCCATATCCTGACTCACTGACCAGTGTCAAGTGATTGGATTTCCTCTCACCACCTGACTCCGAGCACGGATTGCAGATATTTCCTGGATTTCTGGAAATCACTGTGCTGCCCATGGCAGGCAGCCAGGCTTGTGGAGAGCCAGAGACTTTGTGGCATCTGTCAGCATTCCTGCCTGGGAGGGTGGGCAGGCCCTGGCACAGATTCCCAGAGCAGCTGTGACTGCCCCTGGATCCCTGAAAGTGTCCAAGGCCAGGTTGGACAGAGCTTGGAGCAGCCTGGGACAGTGGAAGGTGTCCCTGCCATGGCAAGGAAGATGAGGAGCTTTAAAGTCTCTTCCAAGCCAACCATCCTGGAATTCCAAGATCTGTGATTCCATGAAAAAGATCAAAACTTGCTGCTCTTTCTTCTCCAGAGATGTTGCTTGTTGTTCCCTCAGGAGAAACCATGAGACCAAACCATGAGAGTGGCACCAACACCGAACTGCAAAGCTGGCAGAATTCCTGCTGGGAAAAGGGAAATGTTCCCAGTTTGGTGGCAGCCTGGGAGCACAGGAGGGCTGTCACTGGAGCAGAGGAGGAGGAAGCTTGGTGTCACAGCAGCCAGGGCGGGGTGTGGCCCTTCCAGCGGCGAGGAAGCATCGCTATCAAAATCAATAGCTCCTGTTCTCAGGGAGGGGAATGATCTGAGCAGGGAGCAGAGCCTCCCTTGCAGCTGGGAATGGTTGGGGTAATCCATTATTGATGCTGGAGTGCCAGGCCTGGCACTCAGAGGTGGCCTTGGTGCAAAAGCACATCCGTTGTTTCCAAACATTCCGCTGCTGGGTGGCCAGGGAAGTTAAACTGGAGATTTTTGTTGGGCTTTGCCTGGGGCTTCTCTCAATGAAGGCCTCCAAGAAGCCTGATTCAAAACATCCTGATAAAATCTGGGCACGAGGATTCCAAACCAAGACCAACCCTCTGGGGCTGCAGCTCACCCCAGGCAGAAGGAGAACCCCAGGAGCAGAATTTTGTCTTTTTTTCCACAGTCACTGAACAGTCTCCAAGGGAATCAATGGCATCATAGACAGGGAACCTGAACAAAAGGATGCAATCAAAAGGAAGGATGAGGAATTTGAGTGAGGTCATGGTTGAGTTGAGGAATTTTGATGCTGTTCAGACCCAGCTCACCAGACTGACACCAAATATTCCTGTGGCTTTGAGGCAGGTGGGTGAAACTCTCTTACACCATTTATTCCATCAGATTTCCTTCTCACATCTCTGAAGAACATCTCTGGTTTTCCAGGAACAGCTTGGTCACAGCATGGAACAGCTCCAAACTAAAATCACAAACTCAGATTCAGCCCCAGATAAGAGCCTACTGCTCAAACCTCTTTTTGCTATTGAGCAGCCCCAATAAACTTGAGCTCTACGAAAAGATCTCTCAGTCTGAGTTCAGAAAGTGAAGAGAACCTCAAAAGCTCTTGATTAATCAATAAATCAGTGGAATCAGTCAATAGTCCAAGGAATTCTTCAGACTCAAGCCTGAAGCCACACTGAAGGCTGTGCAGGGTCTTATGCTGGTATCCAGCTGGACAGCAGCCTGCACTGACCTGGGCACAGATGGTGGGGAAGGTGGGAGATCCCAAAGAACAAATCTTTAGCTGGATGTGGTTTAGGTTTGATCCAGCTTCACAAGAAAAGATGAACTTCCTGAGGTCATCAGCATCATTTAGCAGAATTTCATTGAGTTAGGAAGTCCTCCCTCTACAAAAGCTGTGGACAAATCCCATCTCAACCAGCATTTCAGGCTTTATGCTGAACCCTCTTCAGGATGACCAAACTCTGCCTATGGAATCCATATGGGATGGGGGGGACAATCTGAAGGGAAACCAACAAAGCCCCCAGTTTCCACAGAGAAGTGGAGAATAGTGACGAGAGTAAATTCCAGCCAACTTTGAGCATAGAGTCTCCCTTTTCCAGAGGAGCTGGTCACTTCCCCTATAGCTGTGCTCAGAACTCTGCTCCTATCAGTAGCTGAATATGCTCAGGGCAGCATTTAAATGCCTCACATCCGTGTCCCTGTCCCCTGCACCATGTCACCAGGTCAGCTCCTGCACATGTTAATGACCCCCAGGGTGAGGGGTGCTTTCTGCTGGCTCACCCACACTCCTCTTTATTCAGTCCCTGTGCCTGCCCCAGGTTTGCACCCTTGTCATTTATTTTATTCTGAATCCAAACACTGCCACACAATACACTTGACCTTTGCCCTGGAGGGAACACTCTTGGGATGAAGGAAGAATTCAGTCTTTATTCCTTTCTAATTCAAGTTGTTCCTCCACCATCCAGGACAAATCCCCACTTACACAATAGAGATCCAGGCGTCTGTTCTCCCCAGACCTGGGAGTTTGGACAGGGCTCCTCCTCCTGCCACAGACGGTCCTGCCTGTGCCCACATCTGGTTTGCATCTGTCCTGGTTAACCCTGGCCACGACAGGGCAGCAGCTCCAGGTGGGATGGCTGGGATGAGCTCCGTGCCCCTGCCAGACTGGGTGGGTAGGAAAGGAATCTACCATGGGCAGGGAGAATCCCAGAGTCATGGAATGGTTTGGGCTGGAAGGACCTTAAAGCTCACCCAGTGCCACCCCTGCCGTGGCAGGGACACCTCCCACTGTCCCAGGCTGCTCCAAGCCCTGTCCAGCCTGGCCTTGGGCACTGCCAGGGGTCCAGGGGCAGCCACAGCTGCTCTGGGCACCCTGTGCCAGAGCCTGCCCACCCTCAGAACCAAGAATTCTTTCCCAGTCTCCCATCCATCCCTCCCTCTGGCAGTGGGAAACCATTCCTTGTGTCCTGTCACTCCAGTCCTTGTACAAAGTCTCTCCATTTTTCTTGGAGCCCCTTCAGGTCCTGGAAGCCCACAATGAGGTCACCCCAAAGCTTCTCGCTTGCAAGAGGTGAAGCACTGAGCTACTTCTGAGGATGTTTATAGTGAGCTCCTCCATCTGCTGGACTCACCTGTCTCCACAGCAGATGGGTGGAAATGTCCCAAGCACCACACCTTGGGCCATTCCACCTGCACCAAACCAGCTGATGAAGAACCTCATATTCCCTGACTTCTTAACTGCCCTTCCTCTACATGGGACACTCCAAGGGAAGTTCAGCCAGAGCCAAAACACTTAACCCCTGAAAGGCCAGGCCCTTTTCCTAGGGAAGCCAGCAGCAGCCTTATTCAGCTCCAAGCATTTATTCATCCCCTTTTCTTTTTTTTTCCCTTCCTGTTGTGTTAACAGAGCATCTAATGTGACTAAATAGGACAACCTGCTCTCCAATCCCCATGAAAAATAAATTATGTGCTTTCCTTCCACTCCCTTCCCCCTCCTCCTGGTGCTTTTCCCACCAGACAACTCTGGGACCTGGTGTCCCTTGGGCAGTGCTCATGGAGGGGCCGGGGAACCTCCCCCAGCCATGGTTGGGGCATCAGCTGGAGCCAGGGAAGTGGAGGCAGAGTTTGGGGGAGCTGGAGGAGGGTGGGGAGGAGGAGGAAGGGGTGTGTGTGCATGTGGGGGTGGAATCTGTGTGCAGAAAGCAGCCAAGTGGCAGCTTACCCTGTGAAATATTAATCATCTCTGCTGCTGCAATTTCGGCAACGCGTTCAGGCCCACCACTGCTGAATATTTCATTAACACCACTCACTTCCCACTGCACTTCTCCCACTTTTCTCTCTCCCATGGACCCCTCTCCCATCGCTGCCCCCCAGTCCTTGCCTGGCTGCCACCAGCAGCAGCCATGGCCAGGAGCTCCATGCTCCATCCCCATCCTGGACATCCCAGTGGTGAGACCAGCCCAGCCCTGCTCCAGCCACAGCCCCCCGTGCTGGGGAGAGAGCAGAGAGGCCTTTCTGAGGAAGGAAGATCATCAGCCCCATTGGGAGCAGAATGTAAGTGCGCATCAACAAGTCCTGTGCTGAATAATCCATGAGGCAGGGCAGGCCAGAAATGCTGACTCTGGGCTGGGAGCTTTTTGAACCATGGAGTCTCTGTTTCTTCATCCCTGACTTGCTCAGCTGGAGCACTCTGGGAGTGCAATCAAACGTGCCAGGGTGAGCTTTGTTGGTGCTGAGCAATTTTCACCTCAGGTTCCAACTGCAGTTCTCCCTGCCTGCTTACAGCCAGGATGGAAGAAGCCACGAGGAGCAGGGTGGAACCAGCCAGGGCAGGAGCTGGGCTGGAGAAGGACCATGAAGGACGTGAGGATCTGCCAGGAGACCAAAGCCAGGCGTGGTGTTGGTGCTCTGATCCACACCTGGGCAGGCTGAACCCTCTGCTCTCCACAGATGTTGCTGCCTCCAGTTAACACCCGCTGTGAATCTCCACCCATCCCACAGCCTCCTTTTCCATCCATTCTTCCCTCTGTTCCACTCTTTCTCCTGCATTCCCAGCCTTACTCTTTCTCCTGTCCATACAAACTTACACAGAATCAAAGACTGAGGAAGCTCAGGCTGACCAACGGATGCTGCACTTTGGAACACTGGGCTGCTCTGGGATCAGATCCTCTCTCCTCACGGTGCATCTCACTCCCTGAGGGCGATTTCTTGTGCTGATGGGGAGACCTGAGGGGCTGTGGACTCACAGCCTCTTGCTGCAAGAGGAGATGGACGTGGTGGGAAAGAATCCTACAGGAAAGGTGGAGACTCTACAGGAGCACGGAGTGACAGGACAAGGAGAGGGGCTGCAAGAGGGCAGGGTTAGATGGGAGCTCAGCTCCGTGCTGTGAGTTCTGACATCATCACTGCTTCTCTACAACCTGGAGAAACACACCCAGGGTCGTCTTCCCACACACAAAGTGAAAAATCCCAGCCAGGCTTCGGTCCTGTTATCTGAGAAAAAAAAATTGGGATTTTGATCAGTAACAGTGGGAATGCCTCCAGCCAAGGGCCCGTTTGGAGAAAGGCAGGGTTTGCTTTGCAAATCTCACTGGAGGACCAAGACATTCCTTTTGTGCAAGATATGAAATAAATGTGTGCTGGAGAAGCCACTTGAAAATATTGAATGAGATAACTTCGTCTGATTAATGTAGCGTGCTTCCTTCCCCCTTTTTATTAAAAATTCACAAGGCTTCCCAGCCCTTCTCTCAATTAAGCAACTTGTTTGTCAGGATTATTTGTTACGCATTTTCATAAACATTTGATGAATTATATGCAAACATCTCACTAATGTATTAACAAGGCTGAGGTTTTAATTACACAACACTCAAGGAAAGTGGGCTTAAGGCTCTTCCAGTGGAGTTAATTGTGCTTTCTGCTGTGCCTGGGCATTGCAGGGGGAATTTTCCTCTGGGGGAAATCCCATTACAATGGCAACACCCCCGCCCAGGCTCCCTGCGAGCCCCAGCTGGAGCCCGATGGAATTCAACCACTTCCAGGGCTGCCTTTCCCTCTGCTAAAAGCCTGTGGCTTCACCCAGGCTTTGGTAATGAGGAGTTGGGACTAGATAAAATCAGTTTTCCATCGGGCCTTTGGCACTGTTTGTCACATGGAGATGAGATTTTTAAGGGACTTCTGACAAAACAGAAGGGCTGTGCTGGATCCCCCTCTTGGCATTTCCAGTTTAGGAGGGTGTGGAACGTTTCTTGGAATGGTTTGGGTTGGGAGGGATCTTAAAACCTATCAAAATCTTTAGAATATTTCACTTCTCAAAAATAAGTTAGAAATTCCTGAAAATCCATCTTATTAACTAAATATTACCTGTGGTCTAATGTTTGTGATGGAATTATTTGTTCAATATAATTTCTTTCAGTTTTGGTCAGAGCTGTACATACTCACTACTTGTTACCCCTGATGACGCATCCTGACATTCTGATATGACAGAATGGACAATTATATGAAATATAAGTTTTTAAACTTTATTTTCAAGCCTCTGATTTTATTTTCTGTTCTTTTTATTCCAAAATTAGGAGATTTGCTGTGTTTGATACCCTTATTTTAGCCAAGCAATAATTTAAGATGTTTCTTCTAAAATCAGCTTCTCCTCTAATTAATCCTGAACCCTTTTCTTTTTTCCCTTTTTCAGGAATATTAAAACATCAAACTCTTTCATTAGGCCAGTGAATGGTGTGGCGTCTGATTACTAAAATGGAGCAAATTGCTAATTAGCCATTCATTATTGGGCCATTTACTTTGTGACACAGGAGCAATAATGGGTCTTGCAGGACTCGTAGATGTCACTTGTCCCTTGCACAGATTTACCACCAGTGCACAGGTGCTCAATGACAACTGGAGGATCAGGAATCAAATGGCTCTTTAGACAAAAATAAAAAGAAATTACTTGTTTCGAGGCTTGTATTCCGTGGGCAAGGAATTCACAAAATTGTGGAATCATGGAATGGTTTGGCTTGGAAGTGATCTGGAAGCTGATCCAGTGCCACCCCTGCCATGGCAGGGACACCTTCCACTGTCCCAGGCTGCTCCAAGCCCTGTCCAGCCTGGCCTTGGGCACTGCCAGGGATCCAGGGGCAGCCACAGCTGCTCTGGGAATGTGTGCCAGGGTCTGCCCACCCTCACAGCCAGGAATTCCATTCCAATGTCCCATCTAACCCCTCTTATGTTTTTAACTACCACCTAATCTAAACCTGGCCTCCAATTTCCCTTGAATAAACCCAAAATGCTGTTTAAAAATGCCTGAATTTCCCTGGGAAAGAATATTGAGTTTGAACCATGCTGGTGGTGGTGGCACCAGCAGCTCCACCAGCACGGGGATGGCTTTGGAGGAGCCCATCCCATTGCTGTGAGATGGGGAGAGGCAGGGCTGGTCCCCCCATCTCCCACCTCCCTGCCCAGGGTGACAGCTCCAGCCAGGAGTGAGCTTTGCCTCCCTTCCCCACTCCCCAGCCTGGCTGGGGTGGCCAGTGAATACAAATCAAGGCAGCAGCGTTAACATTCTCATTACATTGAAAATCCAACGGCCTTTTTTAATATTCAGAATCAAAGGCACTTCACCACCAGTAGATTCTTTTATATTTTTTTTAAATGGAGCCCTGAATTTCATTCCCCACTTTCTCCTCTAATATATATATATATAAATTTATTTTAATTTTTTTTTTATTATTTTAAGCCAGCTTAAACCACCAGGGAAGGGCCATGGCTATAAACAGATGTCACTCACAGAGGGGCTGGGAGGCCTTCCCATCATTAGATGATGCTGAACTTTGAACTTGTGATTTGGAGGCTGCTTTTTCCAGAGAGGAGGAGGAGAAGGAGGCAGCTGGGATGAGGCCGGGGTGGAGGGAGCTTGACGGGGCCTCTCTGGTGAATTGCTGCTCTGCCCAGCCCAGGAACGCTCAGCACTTCAAATCCTCTCCAGTCACTTTGAAGCTCCTCTCTCTTAATCTCTCTCTCTCTCTCTTTCTCTCCCTCTCTCTCCGGGCTCTGCGCGGCCGCGGAAGCATCCCGGGGGCTCCTCCTGGCCCCCCCCCCCCCCCCCCCCTCGCGTCGATGAATCATTCATGCCTTTTTTTTTTCTCCCCCCCACCTCAGAGGTTCCTTCAGGAGAAAAAAAATGGAAAAGAAGAAAAAAAAAAAAAGGAGAAAAAGAAGTCTCCACACAAAGCCCTGCCTGTGTTTATGTTCTTATTGCTTATTATCACCAATGTAGAACAAATTACTGACATGATGCTGCCGAGGCTCCAGCGGCCCTCAGAGCGAGGCTCCTGATGGAGCTTCCCGGCCTGTTTTAAATGGAAATGCTCCGTGGGGCTCTGCATTCCATGGAAATGCGCCGGGAAGAGTCTGCAGGAGCAGGGCAGAGCCGGGAGCTGCTGGAGGAGCAGCGGGATTGGCACATGTGTTGGGAAGAGCTGGGGAATGCTGTGAGCACGGGCGGGTGGGAGATGGGATTTCTGATGGGATCATGGAACAGTTCAGCTTGGAAAAGCCCTCCAAGACCATGGAGTCCAACTGTTCTCCCACCACTGCCAAAGCCACCACTGCCCCATGTCCCCATGTGCCACATCCACAGGTCCTGTATCACCCAGGGATGGGGAACTCACAGTGCCCAGGGCAGCTGTGCCAGGGCACTGTGAAATTTTTCCACAAAAATATGTTCCCTAATACCTTAAATCTCATCTAAACCTCCCCTGGCACAACTCGAGCCTGCTTTCTCTTGTCCTACAGGAAGGGTTTGACAGGCTTTGGGAAAGCTCTTGAGTTTCTCCAACGTTGCAATACCTCATCCTGAAAATGGGATATCTGGGCTCTTGGAACACATTCCTGCTGCCAAACAAGCCCAGGAATGGATTGATCCCATGTTTGTGGTAGCATCCACGTTCACTCCTGGTCTTTGTTGAGGAGGATGGTTGGACCTGCTGTTCCTGGTCCGGGCCACCCCAGGTGCTGCTTGGACCAGGGTGTCCCTTCCCTCCCGGGGGGAATTCCTTCCCAATCTTTGCAGTGATGTCTCCACACCCCGGCTTGTGGGGAAGGGCAGAGCCTGGTGCCGTATCCCACACTGAGGTCAGGAATTAGGGGCTACACTGCACTTGGAAGGAAATTCCATGGGGACACCCAGCTTTTCCCAGCTCCTGGGAGGCCTGGGGAGATTGATGTGGGGTTAATGCCACTGGAAGGGGGTTGGAATGATGGGAGGTTGTGCAAAACTTGTTTCCCCCTGACACCTGGACTTGGCAGCAATTAAGTCCTGATGCACTTAAGCATCCAGCAAACTTCAGGAATTCAGGCTCTGGAGTTGGGGAAGCTTTGTAGATATTTGCTTAATGATGTCTCAGAAGGGGGAAAAGAGCTTTTGCTGTCACCATGTGCCTCCCAGTCACTCCCAGGATCCCAAAGGGCTGCTTGGTGCAATCCCAAGCCCAGTCTAGGGTTTAAGTGGTTTATGCATCTTGACACAGGGAATCCCTGGATGGGCTGAGGCTGGACCTGCATCCCCACCTCTCCACATTTCCAGACCACGTCCTGGGAGATGCCAGAAGCAGCCATGCAGTTACCAAGGAAGGAATCATCCAGCCCTTCTACAAATCCAAAGGCTGGAACTTTGGATATGATCCCAGCTTCCCCAGCCCAAGCAGGAACTCCTGTGTTCCCTCTTTCCGCTCACACCACAACGGCAAAATCCTTCTCCCAGCGAGAAGAGCCAGCCCTGAGGTTTTATTAGATGAGATATGGCCTATTTAATATGTAAAAAATAAACAGCTTTGCTATTAATAATAAATATTTAGGGCTCATTCCAGCTGTTCTTGTGGAGCTCTGTGATAGAGTGTTTACCATGGATTTGGGTTCCCAGGAAAATGTTTTTACTGATGAAATGCTCTGTAAACCCCCTGGGTCACTATTATTATTGATAATATTATTAATATTGTTGTTATTATTATTGTTGCTGTTACTGTCATTTTTACATATAACCTAATCTTTTTCCCAATGAATTTAGGGCAATAAGGGTTATCAAGAAGCACATGAAGGGCAGCCACCTCCCCTTCCAGGTGTGCTGGGTCATTTCTCTCCATCCCTGGCTGATTTTAACCCCAAATTCCAAGTACAAGCTCCAAGTTCACCACGCAGGGAAGCTGGTATGGAGTGGAAGGGGATGACTTGCTTGGCAGCAGGTTTAATTAAGCCTGCTTTAATTAGGCATTGCTTTCCCACTCCACAAAGATGCTGGCTGGGGGTTGTCATGGGATGTGAGGATCACAAGAAAAAGACACACATTTGGAGCAGAGATCCAGAATTCCCACTGCTGGAGCTATAAAACCATGGAAGCATTTTCTCTAAATACTTTTCTTTTGCTCTTTACATGTCTGTGATCCACAGTGGGAATGGGAGTCCTCCATGTCCATCACAGACGTCCACCAAGGATGCAGCAGGAAAGGGGAGAGGCTGCTTCCCCTGCCTGGAGAGCCTGGAGGGATGGAGGGATGGAGGGAGGGACAGAGGGACGGAGGCAGGAATGGCAGACACCTCAAGGGCACTAGCCAGTTCCAGCCACAGACAGAGCCACAGCGGGGTAGGGACAACAAAATGCTGTTTGTCCTCACCCCAAAATCAGTAGGAGAGTGTTTTTCCCAAGAGATTGAAGGAACGGTACATTTGGGTACCGGCTCTCAACACCAGCACTGCCAACATCAGGGAATTATCACCTCTGCCAGCCTTTTGCCCCCACAGTCTCTCTAGCCTAGAAGTGAATTTTGGGACAATGGGATTAAGAAAAACACATTTTCTTAGACTTCCCTCTACAAGAGAGCCAGGCACCCACCTCCACCTCTTTTTTGGGAGAAAATGTGATGCTCTGGGAGGATGGTGCTGTGGGAATCCCACCTTGGGATAGAAAACAGGGCTGGAGGGGAAAACACACAAGGGTTAAACACCAGACTTTAGGGAAGGCTCCTAAAACTTCCCTGCTTTCTGCACAGAGCTGGGAAATACATGAAGGGCTTGTGGAAAAGC
Source organism: Cettia cetti (assembly GCA_013401135.1). Classification (NCBI taxonomy): domain Eukaryota; kingdom Metazoa; phylum Chordata; class Aves; order Passeriformes; family Sylviidae; genus Cettia; species Cettia cetti. Next base: position 6,914 of record VZUI01037308.1, on the reverse strand, counting down.
ATCAGATCTTCCCAGGCTATTGATTCCTGACCTTCATTCCACGGCCCTGGCCTGGCTCATTAGCCCCAGAGCAGGCAGCCTAATCTGAGCTGATTCTGTGAACTTCACTGGCCAGGCTAAAGGAAAATTCCCCTTCCCAGCCCTAAAACCGAGCCTAATGGGCCACCTGCCCCCCTCCAGGGACTGCTGGAAGCATCGGGAGCTCGTTAGGGGCTGGGAAGGGCATCAGCATCCAAGGGCTCCCCAGACTGGGGAGCAGCTTTCCCCGAGCATCTGCAGCCAGGCACGAGTTTGGGTCAAGGTTAAAGACGAGCTTTGGAGCTTAAACTCCAAGTTCAGGTGCAGAAGGGGCTCTGTAAGGGTGCTCTGCTTTCCAGAGGCCACAGGCTGGTGCCAAACCCCACAAACACCCAGGCTCTGGCATCAGCTGAAGAGGAGCAGCAGCCACAGCCCTGCAGCTTCAGGTTCATTTATTTTCAGGTAGAACAGGACCAGACTGGGGGATTTTTTGGCAATTTGGTAAAAAAAAAAAAAAAAAAAAGAGAGAGAGAGAAGCAATTAGGCTGAAAGGAGGAGCTTTTGTGTATGAAAGTGTAACAGCATTGCTTTAGATCATGCTCCACATCCCAGCTTGAACTTCCAGGTAAATAACACAACCCACCTGCCCTTTTCCCAGGAAGTTTGTTTCCACCCTTCATGCCTCAGTTTCCCCACAGAGCTTGCCTGGGGTTTTCTTTTGCTCTGAGATCTTAACAAACACCGTGAGGCTCTCACTGTGAGTGTTCAGTCAGTGGCTTTGGGCCCCCAGCTCTGTCCTGCACCCCTGCTGGCTGCTGATGGCCAGGCTGGAAAATTGCCTTTATTGCCTGGAGTGTGCCAGAGGCAGGGAGGGGGGAAGTGGAGAAAGGAGGGGAGGGGAGCAGTCGGTGTGGCCAAGGGCAGCCACATCCCACCAGGACATTGAGGGCAGAGGGTCCCCTGTCCCACTCAGGCCAGACCTTTCACCCCATTGCCCAGCTGTGCAATCCCTGGAAAATCCCTGGGGCATCCACCAATCTCTGGAGCATGCTCTGACCCTGACAAGAGGAAGGTTTTCCTCAATCCTTTTAAACCTGCACCCATGCGACCGGTGCAGGTGAACCAAAACACTTCTGGATCAGGAGAAACTCTGGCCCTCTCCCTCCATCCTGGGCTCTCTCCTTCCCTTCCCCACAGCTTTCAATTATTTAATTTCCCCTCCCCCTGACAGCATCTGAAAGCCGAGCGCCTTAAATACAAATCACCTCCGAATCATTACGAGCAGGACCTTTCAGCCCCGTTCAGAGCAATGGGCCCGGAGTAATGAGCTCTGCTGAGAGTTTGCTGCATTTCACATCCTACAGATGTAAAGGATGGGATTGGGGAAGGGGGAGGGAAGTGGGAAGGAGGCCAGGTCCAGCTGGGGAGGCAAAATATTCGCCACTCACCTTTTCCTCCCTCTGCAGAGGCTGGAGGAAGTTCAGGTCCTCCTGAACCTCGGGCTCCTGGACTGGGATCAGGTGGACAAACAGGGAGGTTGCAGCTGGAAATTGAAGCCCTGTGGTGCTCAGACACCCTTCCAGGGCTGGAGTCCCACCCTGGACCTTGCCCCCCGCAGACCCAGAGCAATCCCTTGTTCCCAGGAGCTGCCATCCTCTCCCTTCAGTCAGCTCCATCCCTTGACTGTCATGGACCCCAGGGTGCCTCTCCCACATCTCCATCCTCAATCCCTCTGGAGCAGGTGCCAGCTCACCACAGCCCATCCTGCCTTCCTCCAGGGCATCTGTGCCACCTTGGAATGCTCTTTGCAGGTGGGTGTCCCTCCCTGTAGGACCCCAGGGCACTCTGGGGCAGGACACCATGGCCTGGGGGTCACCAAGGCCTTGCACCCAGATTTAGGATGCTCCAGGCTCAGGTCCTGGAGGTATCAAATGATTCCCGGAGTGCCTGGAAAGAGCAGCACAGGAAAATCAGCAGGGACCACCCTGCCACAAAAGAGCTGCCCTCAGATACAGGGGGTCCCAGAGCACCAGCAGGACCAGGTGAAGACCTTCACTACCCCTTCTCCTTGGGCACCCACATCCAGGCAGATGCTGAGCTCTCTTCAAAGCCCCTCCTGGTCCCTGGAATCAGCACTCAGAGCTTTCCTCCTGCTTCAGCAGTGCCATCGAGCTCCCACCTAAGGACCAACACAGCCTCCACACCCTCAGGCAAGACCCAATCCCCTGGGACAGCCAGACCCAGCCAGGGCTCCCCTACCCTCCCTGCCTGCCTGGGAAGAGGTGTGGAAGGAGGGGATGGAGCAGGGAGGAAACGAGAGCAAAGCCTTGCGCCGCAGACTTCAAAGTCCTCGTCAGCAGGAGCCTTCGGAACAGTTTAAGTACAAAATGAATTGTTTTAATATTTAATCAGCCTATAATAGGCCTGGGGATCCCAGTGGAGATGGTTTGCAGCTGAAAGGATGTCCAGAGTGAGTATCCACCCTCCAGAAGGGACAGTGGTCCTGCAGGAGCCCTGAGACACAGGGAGACACGGCCTCCTCCCCGCTGGCTGCCCTGGATGTCACACAACACCTGGGATCGGCTCCCACCCACTCCCTGCCGAGTGCTGAGGGCTGGGAGAGCCACAGCCATCAGTGCTCGCCCTGCAGGAGGATGATTTCATTCTCTGACGACCTCAGGATACATTCCAGCCTGCTCCCACCCCCTCCGTAACACTCATCCCAAAGGGGGAGTGTGGGGGCACCCAGCCAGGGAGAGGGCACAAACGCTGGCACTGCCCAGACAGGGGAGAAGCCCTTGGGAATTGGGAATTGGGGTTCTTGGATATGCAGGGATACAAACCAGATTTGGCTCAGCTCAGCCTTTCCCCTCCAGCATCACTGCTTGGCTCCACAGGCCGGGAGCTGGAGGCTCAGACCCCAAAGACACTTCCCCATGACCTGGGGCACAACTCAGCCCCAGTCCTACTCACACCTCGGGGATGGGGTGATGATTTTAAACTAGAAGAGGGTCAGATTATATTAAATATGAGGAAGAAGTATTTTTACAATGAGGGTGGGCAGGCCCTGGCACAGAAGAAGCTGTGGCTGCCCCTGGATACCTGCAAGTGCCCAAGACCAGGTTGGACAGGGCTTGGAGCACCCTGGGATAGTAGAAGGTGTCCCTGCCAATGGAATGAGATGATCTTTAATGCCATTCCCAAACCGTTCCATGAGTCTCTGCTGCCAAGCCCATGCAGGTGGATGTTGGGAGGAGGGAAGGAGCCTGCCCTGGGATGGTTGATGGCTTTGATGCCTTTTTCCTTGGCACAGGGGCAGGTTATCAGGTTATCTCCCTCCACTGGGATTGGGGGTCCCTGTGGGATTGCCAGACACTGCAGGCAGGGGAATCAGGGAGCAGCCAAGAGCAGCCACTGCAGCTCCAGAGGGACTGGAGATGCCCCTGAGGCTCCACAACCCCTGTGGCTCCAGGAGGATTTACCCCCAGGAGGCCAGATTGTGCCAGTCCTGGTCCACTGTAAAAGGGAGGAGCTGGGAAGGATTCTCTTTGATCCATTTCTTGGCCGAAAATAAAACGCAAACGCAACAAAATTATATCTGAGAACTGTACATTGATAAAAAAGGGTGAGCGTTCCTAGCAAAGGGGGATAGGGAAAAAAGAGCAGAGAGGGGAAAAGAGATGTGGAGAGAGAGCCAGAAGGCAGGGACAGTTCCCACAAGAGCCCTGTCTGTCTGTCTGTCTGTCTGGCCTGGCAGACGGAAGGTGTGTGCTGTGAACTGCGGCTCCAGGGTGGGCTGGGCACCATTTCCAACAGCAGCAGGCGGTGCGTTCCTCCCATCAGGAAAATCCACAAACACCAGAGGTTTATGGCCAAAACGGAGACAGAAGAGTCCTTCAGCTTTATTCTAATAAAGGGACAGAGGCCACTGGGACACTCCTGCCGTGGGGTTTCCCCTCTCTCTGGGTTTACCCTGAACTCCTGGACGATTCCTCGCCCTCTTCCTTCTCCCACTGGCTGAGGTCTGAGGAAGATGCAACCTTCCCAAACTGCCCATCCCATATCCCCCCTTGAACCTACTGTCTTACCCCACAATTCAGGAGACCAGGCTTGTGCAGACCCTTGTCTACCTCAGAGCCAAACTATCTGGGCTCTGCAACAAACCTGCTGCCTGAAGTCAGTGCAGACATTAAGACACATTTCAAAGACGTTAACACCCATCCCTTCACCCATGGAATTGTTCCTGAAGACATCAGCACACCTCTTTCCTCTCAGGGGCACACAGGGACCACAGGGAGGGCAAAACCCGGGGGGTTATGGGGCCCAGCAGAGCCCACAGGCTCCCTCCAAGGTCCTCAAAGATAAATGGCTCCCGTTGTGTGCAGCTGGCTGCCTTTATGTGCTAAGGCTGCTCCCACAGCCCGCCTTCAAGGGTATTTTTTGTGGGCATTTTTTGGGCTTTCTTTTGGTGGGCGATTTTTTAAAATTTATTTTTGGCAGGAATTTTTGGCAGGCATTTTGACACGCATTTTCTGGTGGGCATCTGGGAGTTTTTTTGTCCCCAGCCCATGGTGGGGCCACTCACAGCCTGATTTCCTCTGCCTTGTTTGGCTGCCAGGTGAAGCCTTCCCAGGGCACAGGGCTGCCAGCACATGTACAGCCCCTATAAGGATAGAACATATGTTGAGGCATAAATTAAAATAAGATTGGTCCCTCGAAATGCCCCAAACTGCAGCAGGATAAACCAACCCCTGCATTTCGCAGCCTTTGCTAGAAGGGCAAACCATTAAAACCCCAAAAAAGCCCTTCCCCGGGGTGAGGTGCCAGCCTGTGCTGCTTTTGGGGGGAAATCCCCAGCGTTACCCCACTGTGGGGCAGCCTGGCTTGGCCCAGCCTGTCAGGAGGATGTTCTGAGAAGGATCCTGGGGAAAAATAAATCAGCTTAAAACCATTATCCATCAGGGTCGTGCTTCCATTAGAGAAGCCTCTGCCCAGAAGCTGCCGGAGCCTCCCGGGTCTCGAGTTACTGCAGCTGAGCTCTCAGGACCCCGCTGGATGCAATAAATAACCCGGTGGGTGCTGTGGGGTGGGATTGGGACCATTAAACGTGCCCAGTTAATTTTACAGGGATTCTTGAAGGAAGAAGAAAAGATCTGAGCTCTCCTCTGCTGGCAGGAGCGGAGTGGAGCGCGGGCTTCATCACCTTCCTACCAGCACCATCTTCTGGCCAACTCCAGCGCCTGGGCCACAGGCTGCCGTCGTGGAATCCCGGGATATTTTAGGTTGGGAAAGAACTTAAAGCTCACTGAGTCTAACCATTCCCCCAGCAGTGCCAAAGCCACCACCGCCCCGTGTCCCCAAGTGTCACATCCACACAGCTTTGAAATCTCTCCAGGGGATCCCTCAGTTTACCCCTGGCAAGGGGCAGAGTTGGGAATGACTCTTCCCTTTGGAGTTTCTGGCCAGCCCCTGCTCTGGGTTTGGGAAAGCACCTGCAGCATTTCTGTCTCTGTAGCCCTGGTCTTGGTTTGGAGAATCCAAGGAATTGTCTTTGCCCAGAAATGAAGAGAAGGATGTGATCCATCCCACCAGAGACAGGCTGCAGGGCACTGGGAATGAGCTGCAGGTGGGATTGGATGTCTCACCTTGGCAAGAGTTTAAGGAAAGAAAGGAATTCCTCCCTGTGAGGCTGGGGAGGCCCTGGCAGTGCCCACAGCAGCTGTGGCTGCCCCTGGAAGTGTCCAAGGCTGGGTTGACAAGGCTTGGAGCAGCCTGGGATGGTGGAATGGGATGAGCTTTAAGGTCCCTTCCAATCCAAACCATTCTAAAAATCCTCAATGCCGAAAGAAAGGAAATAAATGGACACAAATGATGTACATACCCCTGTGGATGTGTGATGGTTTGGCACTATGGGATGGACCCTACACCCACGTCCCCAAAAGGACACCCCAGATGGTTGTTAGGATGTCCTGTAGCCTCACTGTCCCCTCCAGTTGCTACCACCCCAAGCAGTCGGCCCCAGGAGTAATTTTCTCCCTTCCCAGTAGCAACAATCCCAAAGTTTCCTAGGAGGGGGAGAGGAGGAAGGCAGGAGGAGTTGGAGTTGCTGCCCCAGCTCCCCACAGAGCTCACACAGAGGCACTGGGAGCAGCAGGGCTGGGGTCAGGCCGTGCCGATGGCCCAGGCTCTCCCCATGGACAGCAGGATGTGGACATTAACACGAGTTAAATGTCCTGGAGAGTGAATTCCACACTGGCCCTTCTTCTGCGCAGTTCAGTGACACATCAAAGCCCAGATAAGCCCTGCAGACCACTGCACTCTCCAGGGGGGTTGGGGTGATTTATCTCCCTCCAGCTCTGGCCTCTGCATTTCTGGCCCATCATGTGGAGACACTTCTGCTCCTGCTCCTTTTCTCTCTGCTGTCCATCCTTTGCCCCAGGTCTTCCATGGGTGCCCAACTGCTCCTAGAAGTGGAGCAAGATGTTCAGCATTCCCACTGGACACTGTGGCCGTGGCATCTTTGCTCCTTATCCATGCTTGGCACTCACAAGCATATTCCAAGAAATAAACTGAAATTCCTGGAATGAATCCCAAACTTGCACCAACTGGTCTCATGTTGGTGGCTCAGCTCTCACAGGTGACAGAACTGTCCCCTCTCAGAGGCAGGGCCAGGTCCCAGCAAGCAGTGGCAGCTCCCAGCAGCTCTGTTGGAAGTGTGGGTCACGGAATCATGACATGGTTTGGGTTGGGAATGACCTTAAAGCTCACCCAGTGCCACTCCTGCCATGGTCAGGGACACCTCCCACTGTCCCAGGTGCTCCAGCCCCATCCAGCCTGGCCTTGGGCACTGCCAGGGATCCAGGGGCAGCCACAGCTGCTCTGGGCACCCTGTGCCA
>VZUI01037301.1:0-17346 GCA_013401135.1 Cettia cetti | reverse complement strand
GGTTCGGGGTCTCTCCTGAGGCACCGGACCAGAGGCAAAGGGGTTCCCCTGTGACCCCCCAATAAACCTCTGTTCCCCGGATGTCTCCGAGAGTCCCCTCTTTCCAGCCACGGCCGTGACAGTGTAAGTCGAGGCACTGCGGAGCCAAGAATTCACCAACAGATCTTGTTGAGGCGTATCAGAGCTGACCGGGTGGTCTAGCCAAAACACCGGGCTGACCAAAGAAAGATACGCACCCCAACAAACACAGACTGTCTTTGTAGCTCATGCACAAGGACTGTGTGTGTTTACTGCTACCCAACTGAATTGCCACAAGTAACAGCAGCAGAAACAGAAGAATGATTGGTGAAAATTGATTTCTCTGTAAGATGGGAACATCCCTGACCCTTATCAGACCCCCTGTTGTTCATCTTCCACTGGACCCCAGTGCCTGGAGCTGCAAAAATGCCTCAAGCTCAGACAAGTGCCACCAGCCTGTCCTGAGCTGGCTGGTGTGAAGGAGGGCTTGCCAGAGAGAAGCCAGCTTGTCTGGCCCCTTAGGGCATGCAGAAAGCAGATGTGAATCTGCCTGCAGCTGAGCAGAGCTTTTTGCCCACTTTTTTCCCCTCCAACTTTACCCCTGCTCTAGGATGAAATCTGTGTCTCTTGCCCATCCTGAGTAGGGTCTCAGGGAGTTCCACCCCCCTGGACAAAGCCCATTAGCACATTCCTGCTGTCCTGAAGGCCCTGAAGTCTCCAAAACCAAACCAGGATGCCCCACACCCATTGCAGAACAGCTCCAGCCCTGTGTGAGCAGCCCCTGCACGGTGCCACTGAAAAGCAGTTTCTGCAAAGCACATCAAAACTGTGCACTTTTACATTGGTGCCCTCTCCTCACTGCCCATTGCTTAAAATGCAAACAGAATCTGGGCTTAATCTTGTTAGTGACCTGGTTCAGGCTCACATTTCTAGTATTTCTGGAACTATTTCAGTGATGAACTGTAGATGGAGTTATTAACCCACCAGAAGCATCTGACAGAGGAAAAGGAAAAGGCCCTCAACACATTTTTCTCAAAAAAATTTCCAGTCTTTGCAATTGTTTGTTCATTTACTAAAAATAGTGTGTTTAAAAGCCTGGAAAGGCAGAAGGCTGGAGTTATTGAGGCATGTGACAGATGTGATGGATACCTGGCTTGGAAATGACACAGGACTGCTTCTCCTTGTACCGTTGTTCACCTCTGAACATTTCTTAACAAATTCTAGACCTGCAGAAAAAAAGAAAAGAATAAAAGACAAATGCAACAGGAAAAGGAAAGATTTCAGGATTTAAAAAAAAAAAAAAACAACCAAACCAAATAGAACCATTCTTAGAAACACAAATATCCAAATTTACTTGATTACATTTCATTTTAGGAGTAGCAATAGCTCCTCAATTTTTCTCAGTTATCAGTTCACATCACAGGTCACTCTCTCTCCTGTTTCAACCTTGTTTTCAGCTGATCTTCAATGTTTTTTGAAATTGGGCAATAGTCAGCCTCTTGTTCAGCAGCATCAGTGTTGGGCTAATGCAAACAAAACCAGGTTCATTTTCCAAGACATGCCAACTGCCTGCTGAAAATATCTGGATGTCATTCCCTTTGTAATAGGAGGTCTCTCAATTGTTACAATACTTGCACATTTCTAAGGAAGCAGAACACCCAGTCTGCAGTGGGTTAAGAAAATCCCCTGGAACTGCATCATAAGCAAATTTTGTTCCTGTTCAGTGATTTATTTAAATGCAGTTATCTCTGAAGGATGAGGAACAAATCCTCAGGGTGTTCACAGAAGCAGGGAGTTAGGGCACAAGGGGATTTTTCACCTTCAGATCGAATTAACTGACTTTATTCCAAAATGAGGGTGGTTAACTGGGATGGTCAACCAAGCATTTGTCCAAGACTACAGAACACAACCAGCAGAGAAACTCTGCTGACCCAAAGGGGCTTTGAGTAATCTGAAAGCTCAGCTGTGGGAGCAAGTGAATTAACAGAGACTACTGGGGCTGAAAACTAACAGCCAGTCCTAGAGAGGATCCTGGAGAGCTGTTTGATTTAGAGACACTCCTCACCTCCCTCTCCTGCTCTCCAAGGGGTTTGGTATGCATTTTCTTATCACCCTCAGCAATATGAAGATACCAAGACAAGGTTTGTAAAATTAGGAAAGCTGGTCTGATTTATTCTAGGCAGCTGTTCTCAGAACTGCATGCTGAGGGAAATGTGAGGGTGTCTTCTCACCCCCAGAGATCCAACTGGAACCTGGTCAGACCATTAATTTACACCAAGGCATTGCTGGGGGTGGACTAATTCCGAAGTGCCAACACAGACATTCATTGTGGTCAGTCTGAGCAAGGTGGTCCTGGCAGCTTCCATACAAGCCCATATAATGTGAAATATTGAAGTTTTCTTATGCAGATAATGCCACAAGATAAACCTCACACAGAAAATTGTTCACGTTTACAGGGAATATAAAGATTATGCCTTTCAGCCAGCTTAAAAGTGCTCAAAGTTACCATTTAAAAATAAAATGCCTTAATAAATGTTTGTTATAATCCATATGATACTGCAATTATTTGAACTGGGAAAGATCCACACCTAGCAAGGCAGTTAATTTGATGGCTTGCTAGAAGAAACAAGACACAATAATGTACTCATGTTAAGATCCCACATTAAATTAAAGGATCATCCTTGAAAGGATGGATGTCTGATTCTCTGTTACCCTGATTCTCTGCCACCCTGGGACTTCTTCAGGCTCCTCTTGATGGAACAGCCTCAGACCATCAGAGCTGTTCATGCGGGGGAGCAGAAGGGGGAGTTTGGGCTGAAAATTGAATAACAGAGGAGGTATGGCTGGATTTTGCTGAATGCTGCTGGAGCCAGCGTGGAGATAGGTGCTGAGAGAGGTGTCCCAGGCTGTGTCTGTGGCCGTGGCTGTGGCTGTGCAGAGCAGCACTGTCACACTGCTGCCAGGGCACCACTAGATGTCTGTCTCTGCCTGTGCTCACCTGGCACCGCGCTCCGCAGGGCCTGGCCACCTCCTCGCCTTTGCACCCCAGCTTCTGTTTGTGCTGGAGACAATTTACCTCACCTGACCTGAGTGCTGGTAGAGAGCACCCACTCAGTGAATTACACTGTTTAACAGACCAATTAGCTGCAGCTATTCCTCTCCATAAGTGCAGAATGAGATGGTTCTCTTCCCCTCCACAATATGACACAATTGCAGAGGAAGTTAGAGCAGACTGGCTAAAGCAATGTATCCAGTGTGACCCCAGAATTATTGCAGGGAGTGGGACTTCTGCTGTTGCCTCCAGCTGCGTCAGGATTGGCAGAAATCCACTTTCCCTCAATGGAGATGTCCATTTTGCTGTGTCATTTTAACAGACTCCTGTATGGCTCCACTCACTAATGCAGAGTTTATCTCTCAGGCTCTGTGTGTGTTGACTAATCTCTCTCCTACTTCGTACTTCTTTCCAGGTAACTCAGCTGTTGCTTTATTAAGGACTTTTCACACATTAAGTAAACCTGCCTTGCACACTCAGTTTGCACTCCCCAAGCAGTGCCAGAGCTGAGTTCCCGAGGAAACACTTCCAACACACACACTCAGGGTAGCATCTGCTCAGTGAGGCACATAAATCCCATACAGAGTGATTCAGTGTCTTTGGCTGACTCCTGCCAGAGAACCTGCACAGAGATCCACCTCAGCAGCACTGCCATCTCTAAATTAACCTGTGGCAAGCAAGGCAGCCACAGCTTGCAGCCATTTGCGCCACTTCTCTGCAGGAATTGTCTGCCTCACGGCAGGGCTAGGCCAGGCTTAGATGTTGAGGTTTGCATGTGGACAGGGTAAAAAAGAGCTCTCCCCTCAGCTTTATCTCCCCCTTCTTCTCCCCTATTCACCAGTCATAGGAAAGAATTGGAGATGTTTTTCAGGATAAGATGCCAAAACAATTTAAATCTGACTTGAGACACATTGTCATACAATTTGGCTGTACTAAACGGATCAGTGAGCACATCCCTTGCATATGTTAGTCCCTCAAAGTAAAGAATCATGCATCCATCTAGCTTATTTTCCCTCCTAGTAAACAATCAATTCTTTGTTTTGAGTATGTGTCTGCAATTACCTCCATTTCCAATTGAGAAACTGAGTTAGAATGAGTCTCAGTGGTTTGCTAAAGGACCACTCACAACACCTCTGGCAGGCCAGAGAGAAAGCCAGCTAAAGACTGGAATACTCAGTGTTTCATCAACCTGGCAGCAAGTTCTTGGGCAAAATAAAAGTACTGTTCCACAGAATGTTCAGTTACACTTTGGAGCTCAGTATCATTTAATATTACGAATAAAAGTGCAAATGGATTTGAGGTGGGAATTAGAAAATTTGATCCCCATGATGACAGATCTGTTTGCCTGTTTAATTACAGATTTTTTTTTTTATTGGACTGAGTGCAAAAGTTCTCTTGCAACAGAAAAAAGTCCAGCCCATGGGATGAGGGAAAATGCTTCCCTGTTCCATACCTATTCCTTAAACACCACCCCCATCTTCCACCCTGCTGACTCTGAAATGGGTTGTTTCACTCCAGAGGATTTGTGTTGAGGTCACCACTCCAGCCAGAGGAGAGAGCAAAGCTGTTTCATGAGGGAGCTCTAGCAAGCAAGTGCAGTTATGGTTCTATAATGCAAACAGGATTTGCAGGGAAGGAAGAGCTATTTTTGTGATTTTCCTCCAAGGTTCAGAGACTTTATTCCTATAAAAAAGTATCATGTCTTAATTCAGGATGGCTGGTTCTGGACATGCCATGGAACAAGCAAACAATAGTGGAATGGTTTGCATCATGGTCAGAAGACTAAGCTGGTTAAGCCAATCCTAGTGGTTTTCCCCTTCCACAGACAGGAAATTAGGCCTTTCTGCCCTGATACAAACACCTGCTGCACACCAGGCTGCCAGGTGTGGAAATCAATATGAATAAGAGAAGAATCAATAAGAATAAGAGAAGACAAAATTTCAAAAGAAGCCTTTCCACCTTTTGTGACCCCAGCATGGTACAGTGGTTGTAAGGCTAATTTTGAAACTAAGGGCACTGCAATGCTGGTTTTGCTTTGCAAAGCAAATGCCAGTTCTCCAAGTGCAATGGCAACTGATGGCAGCTCAAGGCTATATCCATTTTTATTCCATGAGTGTACCAGGAACTAGTAGTGCTGGGAGGTGGTTGTGGAAAATGAGGGCATCTAAACAATTACTTGTTTACATAAATATTCTAAATATGCCTTTAGTAAAGCACTGGGGTTATAGAACTAATTACTCTGCTCATCTCTTACTGTCTTCCATGGCTCTACCTATTCCATTTTAGGGTCGATATCTCATTTTTCTTATAAAATTGAATATGCTCTGGGTTTTATGGATCCTTATGTGAAGGTTAAGCCTGATATGTGTTTTCCTCTCCTCAGAATCCTATTTGCTACAATTATTAAGCAAGTATATTATTAGCAAATGCAGCCAAAAAAAAAAAAAAAAGCAAATTGAAATAAAACCAAGCACAATCAGTCTATTTACATGCTTATTCCTATTTAATGATACACTTCAGTGCATGGTTAGTTATATGCACTGCCTTGCAGTTAGACAAGGCTGTACTCAACTCACACCTTTCCTTTTCTTAGCTCAGGGGGTTCTTAGCAACAATCCCAGTGATGTCTTTCAAAGGAAGTTGGGCTCCCTCAAAAAAACCACCTTATCTTAGTTTTCCTCTCATTTTCATATTGCTGAATCATGCTTCTTACACAGTCTTTACTTTTTTCCCCCCTACCATTAATTTTTTTAAAGCTGGCAAAATTCTAGCCAAATAGAAATATCCAGAGAGAATACCTTTGCAGTTTAGTCCAAAATTGTTGGTGTGGAGCTTTTTTCTCAAAATTAGAAAATCCTCCCCTATCAATTGAAACATTTTGTTCATTTCACACCACTAATGTTTCAGGTTTTAACATTCAGGATTTTTTTTTTTTGTCCTCATAAGCTTCTAAGTTACGTTTAAGTAAATTTATCCATACACAGGATGCTTTTGCAGTTGTTTGCCATCTTAGAGGACAAACTGATCCTGTGCTTGCCAAAAGATATGTAGGAAGAATATGTGTGATGGCCCAGTTTTGATATGGAATTAAATCCATTTTGGAGCAGCATTGTGAGAGCCTCAGCACATCCACTCTGCTCCTGAATAAAGAGACAGACCAACATCATCAGCAGCCTCTCCTCTGCTGCTGTTAACTCTGTGTAACTTGGCTTTAAATGGCTAGAGTTTGGCTCTAATATTTTCTTTTAGGCCCTTAGCATTAGACTCCCTGACATGTTGTTAGCATTACCAAACCTCTCAGATAAATCAAGGAAACAAAACTGAAGAGCCAGTGAGATAAATCTATGCTCCCAAATAAATGCTGCACAATCACATGCAGCTCAAGATGCCAGTTCCTAACATCTTATTTCAGCAAGTCTTACAGATAAGAACTTTAACACACGCTCACCAAACATGAGCTGCATCAGCCTGAAGGATTCATGGATTTCAAAGTATGCAAGGAGAGCTGTGACTATCCAGTTTGATTTGCATTGCACAGGCCAAAGAATTTCTTCCAATAAATCCCACTATCAAATGAATTATTGCTTCCTTCCATGTAAGCAATCCTTGGATCCAGTAAGTTGTGGCTGAATTATAGCACACCTTGCAGGAGGGCATCCAGCTTCCTTCCATCCTATAGTGCTTACAAGGCTAGGCACAGAGCCCAACAAGCCATCTCCTTCCCCATTTCCTACTGCTGGAACTTAATCCAGCTATGAGGGGAAGGTAAACTTATGTTGTGAATATTAATTCCATATACCACTGACCTTATCCTGTGCCAGAATTATACCTTTACTCAGAGAAATAAGTGCTTGTTCAGAAATGATGGCTGGGGTGGCTGGGAAGAAATCAGTCAACAAGACAATTGCAATCTACAAAAGAAGTACTTCCTGTTTGGATCTTAACCCAATTTCTTTTGCAAACTTGGAGAAATTTGAAAAGTAAAGCAGAAAATGGAAGGAGGGGTGAAGACAAAATGACACAGGGCAAGAAACTGAAAATATCTCAGATTTATCGTGTGCCCCTCACTGGAAATTTTGGAAAATAAGCCCCTGGACATTAGGAGTGTGTGGTGGGTTAAAGCTCAGTGTCCCCAGCAGCATGAGGGAGAGAGTCAGAAGAGAGAAAATGAGAAAATCCATGAGTTGAGATAAAGAGAGTTTAATAGTAAAGCAAAAGCCATGCACACAAGCACAGCAAAACATGGAATGAATTCCCTGCTTTCCATGGGCAGGCAGGAGTTCAGTTATCTCCAGGAGAGCAGGGTCACATCCCATGGAAAGTTCCTCAGGAACACAAACACATTCACTCCCAACAGCAGAACTCACTCAAACAGGCTCTGACTCCTCTTTGGATGCCTCCTTGTGTCTACCAAGGAACAGCAGCATGTAAAGAGCAGTAAATTCCTTACCTGGTGCTGGCTTTGTGGGGTAAATGTGAACATTAATCATAGTTATGTCTGGATGAATGCAGGCTGAAAATGGTCCTGTTTATTCTACCGACAGGTATCTGAAATTAATTTGCAGCTTATTTTTGTATCTATTGCATAATTGCAACAGGGAGTATGTTTAATAAGCAGAATCCCAACAACTCCAGGATGGAGGAGATATTTTTGTTGTTGTAGGTGTTTGCTATTGGTGACATAAGCAGACACAAGATGTCCCAGCTGCAGCCCATTCTTCTGCCCAAGTCAAGATTTTAATGTGAAAATGGCTATTTTTAGGCTGGAGCTCATTTGAGGTTGTTCTGTGTCCCCAGCATGGAGCTGATTGCTGATAACCTGTTTGGGGGAGTGGGGGTGAGCCAGTGCAATCTGCAAACATTACGATTCAGATTGACTGAAAAGCAGAGCAAAAGCTGCAGAGACCTTTCTGAGATTCAGGTCCGATCTCTGGTACTCTGCCTTCTCTTGAAGATCCACTCTTTAGTTATAAGTGACACTTCTTTCACATTTTAAATAGCTGGCAGAAAATAAAAAGGAAAGACCCTAAAATGCTTTTGCCAGACTAGTCAATGCATTTAAGATTAAGCCGAACATTTCTATACATCAGTGACCTTTAAAATCTGTTAGGAAGGTGAGATGTTAGGATTTAGTCTCAGCCAGGTGATTGATGTTTTTTTCAACTGCAAAGCAAAGCTATAGCCTGTAGTCTAAAGCCTATTTATAATCCTCTTTAACAGCACTTGGTATAAAGATACAACTCATTTCTTTGTGAAAATAGCCTGGCTCTGCAATAGTGTGATATATTGAAAGAAAACAAAGCAAGGACCTGGAGCTTGCCGCCAAGGTATATATTACAGAAGTGTCAATAATTGCCCTGCATTTGAAGGAATTTTGTTAATATGAAAACCTGATAACATTCCTACACTGTAAGTGTCAATAAGGGTGTTCACTCATCCACTTACCTTCTGAAACAGATTGGCAAGGACAATAAACAACAAAGGAAGCAGCTTTGCGGGTGGGGCTCCCAAGGATGCTCCCAAGGATGTCACTTTATTCCACTTGTAAGTGCCGGTGCAGGAAGAGCAGTCTGAGGGACATTGACAGCAATGTTTAAGGCAGCCCTTCACTCTCCTCAGCCTGGGCTGCTCTGCTCCTCCTGTGCTCCAGGAAAGATGCACCCAGCTGGAAAGGGACCTGCCCTTTCCTGAGCTTTCACCACGCAGCTTTTCTGTCCTGTCCTTAGAGAGGACAGGGGAAGAGGGGGAGAAGTTCTAGTGCCTTCTCTGAAGCAAAGACTAAGCTCAAATTCAACCCCTTGGCACCTGAATGTCAAGTGGAAGGCAGGACCTTGTTGTCCTTTACAAGGACCCTGTTGTCTCCGTTTTGCCACTTCATTATCTGACCCTCCCACAGTAAACCACTGATAAACTCACTTTATACCATCACCAGACAATTGCCTTCCTTCTGGAAGCCACGCCGACTTTTTTCTCACTCCTTCATTGTGATTTTTCAATACACAAGTCTGTAAGTAGAGCATTGGAAAAAGTGTCAAAAATGGAAAGCAGAATCTATTTGTTTTACTTAAAGGGATATACCTCAAAGCCTGTCCTAATGCACTTCCAGAGCGTGTCTGCTCTGGGGTTGAAGTATTAAACACACATTATGCACTCAGGTTTCAACCCTGCCATCACCGAACTGCTTGACTGCAGCCCAGCTGCAGTAAAAATTCATGAGGAAACACATCCCTGGTGCCTTAGGGCAACTTCTGTTTGAATTTTCCCGTGAAGGGAGAGGTGGGAGCACGGCCTGAGTTATTGCAGGCTGATCCCCCGGTGCATGCAGTGCCCCCTGGCCAGCCGCTCCCGGTGGATGTGCTGCTGTGCTCCCACCACCCTTTGTCTCCCAAGGACAGCGTTCCTCCCTCCCTCCCGGTGGGGCTGCCTGCTCCTGCACTGCTGAGCACACACCTCCATCCCTACCCAGGCAGCACCCACCAGTCCCCATCACTGCTCACAAGCCTTTTCCATATTTAGTACCTTTTCCTCCCCTTAGCTCCTGGGGGAGTTAATTCCGAGATTTCGCTCAGGGGAGCTTTAACATGAAAGGGTTGCTATTGAATGCAACAGTGTCACCTTCCTTTCCCAAGGAAACAGCGAATTTGTACAAAAGCAAAGTGTTCCTGCAACCACAGGCAAGGAGCTTTCTAGGCTGCATGGCCTGAGAACTAGGTGTAAATGAGATAAATTTTTAACCACATCAAGTTTCAGGCTGTGCAATGGAACCTCAGTTGCCCTGTCTGAATACACTGGGACTTAACTGCAGTGCAGACCCTCGAAAAAACCCAACCAAATATATGCTTGGAAAGGGTCAAAAGACAATGTGATGGCAGTGTGATCAAACGTAGGGCTTCTGTGGGCAAGGAGAAGGAAATGCTAACCAGTCTCTCAAAGGAAATACTGAGTCAACACTTTGGGAAACATACCAGTTTAAAAATTTTTGTATAACTTCAGTCAAGGGGTTTTGTTTGCCTTTTGTTTGCCGAGAAAAAGACTTTTAAGTTTCTTTCCAGGGCATTGTTCCACCATGTGCTGTCTGATGAACTCAATGTACCAACAGACCAGAAGTAGAGGAAATACCAAGGCCCACCAGTGGCCATTAATGGAGCATCAGTGGCCACCTACCAACACCTGCCCCAGACTGTGCCTCTGGCTGAGGTGGAGACATCTGGTCCAGAAAGGACTGACAGGACAATTGAAGAATGAAGATCTAATTAACATCGGAGGAGATTCAGATCCAATGGGAAACTGAGTGCTGAAGGCTGCCCAACTCTGCACCAATGAACTTTAGAACAGTGCTATGCTAAAACTCTATGGGTTTTGACTGAATAAAGTTTGGGAGAAAATCCTGCAGGAACATGTGTCATGGAATGATTCTCTTGGCACACCCAGGCTATCTGTGGACGAGATGATTTCTGTGGTACATCCTGGCCAGAACAACATCCTGGCCAGAGAATAAAGTAATGCCTTGACTCTCTAACATGAAAAACTTTATTGGAGGGTTTTTGTTTTTCCCGCAGTTTTGGTGACAAACACAGTGGCAGGACTGATTTTACTCTGTGTAGTCAGTCTGGAATGTCCCAGTTCCTCTGAAAGCATTGCTGAAGGAACGCAGTGTATATATTTATTTTCCCTGAAAGCAATACAGGAACATTTGTTGTTACATCTTGATATGAAAATGTTAACTGTTAGTGCTGCACTTCTCAGGGAAAGAAGCACAAAAGAAAGAAAAAAGCTTGAGTAGCAGGTAAACATCCCTGCTACTGCTTCTTTCTCTGCATGTCCAGCCTTTCTATTTCGGTTCTTTGCTGAAAGGAAGTATAGGACCATACCTAAGAAACATGACTGTCAGCATTCATTAAGACCAATGCTTAATCTCAGCTGACAACATCAATGTCAGAGTCGTAGCTGGGAGCTGGCAGCATTTCAATAGAGGATTCTTCTAAACTCTTACACACTACTTCAATAAATAATCCTACCGGGAAATATGGAGAGGAGCATTTTAAGTGATTTTAGCTGGCACGTCACTACAAGGTTGAACCACCATGTAGTGATGTGCCCACTGCCTAATTCCACTGTGAAATGTTGAAATACAGCTTTTAGCTCCACAGAAGCATGTAGGCCTCTATTTACATGCAAATTAATGCTATTCATGTGTGAACTACAGCAGGTACTGATTCTGCCAGATGGAATAATTTGGGGATGGGCCCATTCTCTTTCGCTGAGGGCTGCATGTATTCTCACATGCTGTAGATAATTGTTGGAGTTTCTATGTCACCAGAAGTCCCAATTAAATAGCTATTTAAATAATTTACTTTTTTTTCCAAGTGCAACATGGTCATGCATGCAGTAGACTAAAAATAATGGTGGCAGTAGTCACACTTCTAATGCCACTGTTAGTAATAACACCATTAGCACCGAGGGAGAAGCAGGTGGCTCAGGGCAGAGGACCAGGAAACCTGGACGTGTCACTGCCCAGTGATTTTGGACATGCCATTTCATCCCAGAACCTGAGAATGTAACAAATTGGAAAGAACCCATCAGGACCAGCAAATCATTGTCTCTTTCTCCCCTTTGTTTTCATCTGTAAATTATTTGCAGAAGGCATAATACTTTGCTCAGTTCCTGAGCTGAAGTAGGCAAAAAACCACATAAGTGTTACTGTGACATTTACATGCATTTTCCTGCATTAGCCCCCACTTGACCTTCACCAGCTGAGAGGGTCATTTGATTTTAATCAATGGCAGCCCCTAATTCCACAGAATTAGGATATGGAAAAGCAGTAGGTGGCTAAACTGACTGATGCAAACAGGCCTGGTTTGGCTGATGTTATTTTATTTGAAGCACTGATATGCTTAATATTTGTTCAATTATCATCAGCAGAGAAATCAAGATATCAGTGTGTGAACCTCCTCAACATGCAGTGGCCAACTTTATATGAGGCAGCAACAAACACAAGACCTGAGAGGAATCAACAATAGGATCTGCTGATCTATTTACAATTGGAAGCTACAAAGGATTTCTTAGCCAGTGATTTTCATTCTCTTGAAGCTGGAGATGCGGAGACAGATTTTGACAGTTCCACAAAGAAAAGGATTTAATTAAACTGAA
Organism: Cettia cetti; assembly: GCA_013401135.1. Taxonomy (NCBI): domain Eukaryota; kingdom Metazoa; phylum Chordata; class Aves; order Passeriformes; family Sylviidae; genus Cettia; species Cettia cetti. The sequence goes on along the minus strand of VZUI01037301.1, from coordinate 5,126 downwards.
GAAAATGAGATAAACTTTGCATAACAAAAGAAAGGAGGAAAATACCCCCATCTCGGATAAAGAGGCTGGGACGGGATGTGAGGGGCTGGCCCCACCTCCTGCTCTCCTTGCAGCCCCTTCCTATGGTGTCACCTTCCAGTCACTGACAGGGCTGTGCCCTCCCTGAGCCTGGTCTGTGACTGCAAAGGGCACCAGCAGAGTAACCATGGAAAGCAGGATTTGGAAAGGAGGACCCCAAGCAAAGACAATCAGCTGCACATTCACCAGTCCACAAATGCAAATGACTGGAAAGATCATAATCAAACAAACAAACAAACAAACAAATAAACAACCCAAACCCACACCAGAAAATCTCTAAATTCAGGCTAAATATGCAGCCATAAGGAAGGTCAGCAGAGCCCCTTCCTTTTCCAGCTTTTCTTATTCCACAGCCATGTCATCAGCATTCAGCTTCACTGCTCCCACCTGCTGGAATACTCCCAAATGCCTTTCCATGTCAGGGGCTCTGGGGCCAGTGGATGGGTTTGCTTCACCTGTCAGTGTTGGTGAGCACTGCAAAGCACAGACTTACCATGGAGTCATTGCAGTGGGAAATACAGCATCATCTTCCAGCCGCAGAAAAAATCCCCTTATGCTAATCCCTAATTCACAGTTAAAGATATTTCTCCCTAAATATAAATGGTGTTTCTGAAAGGCCATTTAAAAATAAGATTAGTCATGTATTCCTGCAGAAGGGAAAAGAAAAACCCCAGTTGTGAGAATCCCAGGTGAATGACACACATTCTGATACTACTGCCTGAATCTCTTTTTCCTTTACCAGAGATAAAAACAAAACAAAACTAAACAGGCCAAGTCCATTCTGGACTTAAATTTTTTTCCCCATGTGCTTGATTTTAAGAGACTAATTTTGTTTTGTCTTTTAAATTTAAACTCTCTTGGCCAATCAATGGGATAACAATAAACTCAGAAAGTAAACAAAGGGCAGTACCGTGTAGCTGGTGTCCATATCTGTGACTGTTGTGTCTTCAGCTGGTTGCACATGTTTGTGAATGGAAAGGCTGGATTTTGCTTTCTTGCTTGCTGATCAGAGACATGGAATCAGCACCTGTCTGGTACCTGAGACATGGAAAGAAGCCCTAACAGGAAAAACAGTGAGCAGCTGTTCTGTCCTGCACCTTTCCACAAAATCCTCTTCCAGGAGATTACTTGAGAAGCCCACCCAGTTCTGTTCTCAGTCTCTGAGAGTGACCAAGGAGGGAGCTCAGGCAATGGAGATGCACAGGGAAATGTTTTCCCTGCTGTGCTCAATAATTCACCCTCTGAGACAAAAAATTTGAACAGACTTGCTTTTAGCAGCCACTAACATGCTTCTCCTTAAAGAGTTTAATCACTTTTTGAATCCATGTTAAATTTTATTTTCCAAAAATCTTGCAGTGATGAGTAAATTAATTTTACACTCTGTGAAAATAACTCCCTCTTCTTTCTGTTAAACGTACTGACCAGTAATATTGTTGGTTATGTTCCTGCACACCCATCTTGAAAAACAATAAAGTAATAATTCCTGATGCTTTTCCTTTATATTGTTTGTGATGTTATCTGCTTTCATCATGTGCATCCCTTTCATTTATTTTCTAAGGCCAAAGATCTGTGATCTTCCCTCCTATTTTGAACATTTTGTTGCCTTTCTCCTGGTTTAATATTCTGCCCTGAGCGTTACTTTGGACTTCCCAGTAGCAAATTTTATCTGTGTTTTTATTAGTTTTGTGAGTTTAAGGTCTAAGCTTTTCAGTTTGCAGTTTGACTATCCTGATAATTTTTTTTATTGCCACTACACATGAACCTCCAGGATCTCTGATAATGTGCTGATTAGTACAAATCCCAGCTGAAAGCCTTGCAGTGTTTCTGTCCAATAGAAAAGCAGTCCATGTATTCCTACTCTTTATTTCTTATCTTTTAACCAGTGTTTAATACTTTGAAGGACCTTTCCTCTTATGCTTTGACAGCTTGGTTTCCATGAGGGTGTCTTATGAGAAACCCTGACACGAGTGTTGAATGGAAACCACTTGGATGAAATGTTTGTTATCAGGAATTAGAATATTCATTCAGGATCAGCAACCTGTGGAATGGACTGTTTGATTTCTGGAGAAAAGGAAAGGAATTGTGAATAATTTATAAGATGTTTCCTGACATCATATCTCAAAGTAGATGCTGCAGATGACATTAAAATATCATCATTTCAGTAACTTAGCTGATGTTTTAGTAATATCTAGTGAATAATATAGCTGGTATTTTTTCCTCTAAATTCTACATAATCCCACTCTCACTACTTCTTTTTTTTATTTTATTTTTTTTTTTTTAATCTGAAAACTAAAATGAAAACCGGGATGACCTGACATTAAATAGAATAGAACAAGTTGAACTTGCCGTCTGGCACACTTTGGTGAGGCTGAAGAGAAACAGGAGCTGATATTCAGAACTGGAGCCCCTTGGCAGCTGCTGTCAGTCCTGGCTCAGAGTGCCAGCCCTGCTCAGGGGGCAGGCAAGGCAGACTGGGAGCAGCAGCCTCTCCCTCTTGGTGTCTGCTGCCCTCCAGGAGCAGCTCAGCTCTGGCAGAGGCTGCAGTGCCAGGCCACGCTCTGAGACACTGGGCTAGGGATTAGAGGGGTATTGATTAGAAATAGATCTTTGGGTGATGTATATTGTTTAATATTTGCTGCATTTTACTGTGCTAAGGGAGATGGGGTGTACTTGCAGCAATATGAAAGAATGCAAGGATGTGTGATAAGGGAAGGGTGACGTTCACCAAAACAGGACAAAGTACACTAAACTTACAAGGATTCTGAGATGAGGAGGCTCCTCAGACCCCGGGAACCAGATTAGAGCAGCCTCATGACTTGGATTGTGACCACAGGATCAGTGAGCATGCACAAGGAGATGGGGTGAGAAGTCAGCTTTGATGAAGACAACTTACTTCATCCCCTGCGACCCCCAAGACGACCACCAGAGACAAGTGTGCAGGGCAAAGGGCTGATAAGCGAATCAGCATAGGAAGCAGGACAGGGTGGGGCCAGGAAACGAATATGCATGGTGTATTGCAAAGCCCAATGTATATGCAACAGTTTGGAGCATAAAAAGGAACCCTGAGAGCATGTGCACATCTTTGTGGAGCCATCCCACCTGCCCCCGGCCGAGTAAACTGCATACCTGCTTTATAGCTCACTCTGTCTTTCAGTTTTAGAATCTTTCCATGTGTCAGTTCCCTGCCAGCTGCCCCTCGCTGCTCCAGCCTGGCAGCAGCCACTCAGCCTGGTGCTTCTGCTTCCCAAAAAGCCCAGGGAACACTTCAAACCCGGAGTGCTCCGAGCTGGGGCTGCCTCCTTCAGATCCCAGCAAGGGAAGAGAAGAGAGACACAAAAGCCAAGAGCAGGTGGGCACTCTTATAAATACATATTATAAAATTGGTTTTCACAAATATTAAGATGAATGCTATATGTATAATATAAAAATAACTTTGCTTTTATTTCTGCTATTAACCAAACTTAGAAATGGTAGTGGTGACAGCTGATATAGTTATGAGTGAATTGTCTGCTGTATGTGCAGTGAACACCTGATGAGGACCCTGCTGCTGCCCTGCCAACTATCAGCACCTCCTGTCTGTAGAAATTGTCACCAAAACCCAAGATGGAGCTGATAATAAGGACTAAAACCACAGCCAGGTAATGCACATGCTCTAAAAAGGCAGACCTGAGGAGGAGCCATGCTAAACAGACCCTGGAACATGTAAACTGGTTTGGGGAAAAGTTTAAATCTGCACAATGGTCGATGAATATGCAATAGGCTAATGCAATAGAAAAGGTATATAAAGGGTGTCTCTGAAATAGCAGGTGTGCTCTTGGCTGAATGCCAAGCACCCAGCCCTTAAAAACTTGGCTTTATTGTCTTTGTCTCCTATTGTCTTTTATTAAACTTTTTAAATTTTATCAGGAGAGTGAATCTCGTTTTTCACAGCACTGAGTGCTGCAGACAGGTAGAGATATTATAAAAGAAAGGCCTTACAAAAAATATGGTTTAGGCCCTGCTACTGTAGCTAAGCTAGAAACTGCTTGTGAGTTCCCATAAAGAAAAAATATAAATATGAACACAACCTATTCTTAGAGAGAACAATGTTTGCATCTGCATGAACAACAAATCTGTCCCATGAGAATGAGTGAAGAAAATATGTAAACATACCGAGAGAGAGAAAAATGGATAGACATGTACAATAATTCTTACCACCCAATGAACTGAGTTTCACTGCATTGCTGACCAGTTAGGTTTAACACTGTGCCTTCTGATATTTCCTATATATATGAGCTCTGTGAATGAGGAATTGGCTTTTCTGCATGAGAAAACTGAGTCCTATCTGCTTATTTATTACAAGACACTGAGAACCATCCTTGGGCAGAGCTTTCCTGCTGACCTCTGTCCTGCACTCTGTGCACCCTGGAGCCTCTCTGCTGGCATTCCCAGCCCATCTTGCCATGTGCTGGCATTCCCAGCCCATCCTGCCCCATGCTGGCATTCCCAGCCCATCCTGCCCCATGCTGGCATTCCCAGCTCATCCTGCCCCATGCTGGCATTCCCAGTTCATCCTGCCCCATGCTGCCATTCCCAGTTCATCCTGCCCCATGCTGCCATTCCCAGTTCATCCTGCAGAACCCCAGGCAGTGCTGGCTCAGCTCATGCCTCCATCCCTGTGGAGCTGCAGAACAGGGCAGAGTCAGTGGAAATTCAGGCTGCTGACAGTGAGGAGGGCCCTGTCTGCTTGGAAAATAAGTTATCCTGGTAATTTGGAGACCTAAGCAAAGTGAGCAGGGAATCTGTATGAGCAGGCTTTCACATCCTATTTTCTTCTGGTCAGGGCATGGAGAAAAATAATTTACCAAGGAAATGATCTCACAAAGACATAACGTAAGAATTAGTAATGTCTAAAATAAAGAAAACCCTCTCCATATATTTTCTTATAATTTCATTGAAAGAATCATTTTTCATCTTGCAAAAAAAAAGTTTTTTTATTTTATTTTATTTTATTTTATTTTATTTTATTTTATTTTATTTTATTTTATTTTATTTTATTTTATTTTATT
>VZUI01037294.1:0-14348 GCA_013401135.1 Cettia cetti | reverse complement strand
TATTCTGTTTGTTAAATAAATAGTTTAATAGTTTTTTCCACTTTTTCTCTGAGGAAATTTTTCCTGGACTGGCTGGGGGGAGGGGCTGTTTGGGTTTGCCTCCCAGCGGAACCCCCTTCAGAGGTTTCCTCCCAAATTTACCCTAAACCAAGACAGATCCTGACAGAGGTAATCAACAAAATAACCACTGTGGAATCCATGCAGCCCCTTGACATAATACCTAGGGTTTAGCCTTGGCAGGACAGATCATAATCACCTTCCCAGTCTGAAAGATTCAATGGTGCTCTGTACACAACAGTTTGCCCCAGTCCCCCCTCCCTAATGCCCCTGGCCCTGTGCTGTCTCCTTTCCTCTGTGTCTCCATTGGTTTCGGGACCCCAGTGACTGGCCCCATCTTCCCTATAGGTAACTGACCTTTACCTGCTCTTTGTTCCACCCCCGTGCCTCAAGGGCATTGGCTGCTGAAGCTCATGCTTAGCCTTGAGACCGGCACATCCTCAGCCTCTTTTGCTCCTGGATTTCCCTTTGGCTCCTGGAAATAAACCTGACTGGAACTGATCTAATGCGAAGGCCTTCTTGCCTCTCCTTGCTGAGCTAGCCACGTGGCATGTGGGGATGTGTGAGGTTGATTGCTTTGCCTGCATTTCCCCAGGCAGCCTTTCCACTAGAGAGGATTATTGGGGTCTAGGCTTCAGCTCCACTCCTAAAACACATGCTGCTATACCACCCACCCCAGGTTCCACTCCTTCAGCCCAGCTCTCTACAATCTGGCTCTGAGGAGACCACAGCAGACCGTGTCACAAGCCCTGCTGAAGTCTGGGCGCACAACATCCCCTTCTTTCCCCTCCCACAGGGGTTCTGCAGTGCCTGCCTTGTCCATCCAGTGCCTGGAATGGCTGCAGGAGGATTTGCCATATCCCCTTCCCTGCTGAGCCTGACCAGTCTGGGACTCTCCCAGTCCCCCTCCCTGTCCTGTTTGCAGACTGGTTGCAGCTCTGCCTCTCCCAAGTGCCTAAGACCTTCTGGGATGGCTCTGGCTTTTCCAAGGGCTTTGAGAGAGCTCTCACAGTGACACTTCCCAGCCTTCTCAACATCCCTAAAGCCAAAGGCACCTTTTCCACATCCCTCAGTTCCAAGTCAGTGCCCAGGACACAGCACAGCCCTGTCCAGGTCCTCGGGGAGGTTCAGAAGGGAGGCAGCTGTGATTTCTTCCCACAGATCCAGCACTCCATGTCTCTCTGTGTCATCCATGGCTGTCCTGAGCATTTTCCTTGGAGCTTCCCTGCTCTGGATGTTTCTCTCCATGCATTCCTCAGCACAGCCCAGCAAAGAACTCAGGTGGTTTCCCAGAGGACATTCCTCTTGAGTAAAGTGGCCTCAAGGAACTGTGTGTGCCACTGGAATTGTGCCAGCCCTGAGTGCTGCTGATGGTGTTTGTGCTCCCTGGGATTCATCTCCCCACACGCACACAATGCACTGCTGAAGCCTCTTTGGTACAGAGCAAACAGGCACTGCTGGCCTGGACACTTGGTGTCCCCCCATGCAGGGACAAACAACCTTCTGCAGCTGAGGGCAGAGGCCAGTGCTGGCAGTGATGGTTGCAGGGGCTAGTCTGGGACAACTGCCCTGGGGCACCTTCCCAGGCTGCTCCCAGAACAAAGACACAGCCCAGGCTCTGCTCCGCTGCTCCCTCAGGTCCATGCCAACTGCTCTGGCTGTGCCAGGGCACTGCTGCATGTCCTCCCTGCACATTCCCCCTCTGCCCCAAACACTGGACTTTGCTTTGCCAGGGCATTCCTTGAGAACATTCCTGACAGCAGCTCTGGAGGAGAGCAAAGCCTTCCTGCCCTGCCCTCAGGAGATGCCCTTTGCTGAGGGAACTGCTGTTGTAAAGCCTGGCAGTGTCCCAGCAGTGCCCATGCCCTGTCCCTGCCTGTGGACACAGCAGGGACATACAGCAGGATGGTGACCAAACTGCCAGAGCACTCTGACCTTGCACCCACAGAAGGGCTGGGAAGGGAAGTGTGGAGCTGGGAAGAGCAGATGTGGAAAGAGCCAGGGCCATTGTCCCAGGCCATGCTGCTGTGCTGGGAGACTCTTTCCTTCACAGCTGCAAGAAATCATTATTTTATTCAGATGCAGAGGTAAAAAAGCTTTAGAAATTCATTCAGATATAGAATAATGGCAGATATTCATGTAGAAATACAGTGAATAATTATATTTGTTTGTGGAAAACATAACAGGAGGAATGTATTAAAAAATGAAAAAATGAATAAAAAGGACAAATAGCTTGAGATTGAAATAAGTTACATTCAGAAGTTTCTGCAGAAGAAAAGAGGCAGTTTATTGCTTCTCAAATCCAGTCAGTAGTTTCTTCCTGCATTCCACAAGTTCCTTATTCCTCAGGCTGTAGATGAGGGAGTTCAGTTCTGGAGGTACCACCAAGTACAGAACGGAAAGTGCAAGATCCAGAGATGGGGATGAAATGGAAGGGAGCTTCAGGTGGGCAAATAAACCACTGCTGGCAAACAAGGATACCACAACCAGGTGAGGCACATAAAAAAGGCTTTGTGTTCTAGGAGGTCCCACTTTGCCCAAGTAGAGCCTTGCATCCATGAGATTCCATGTTGTCATAATGGTCTTCTGAGTTCCATGGGGCTCTGCTGTATCAAATGGACACTGAGTTCCATGTGCTCTGGCACTGTCCAAGTGGGACCTGCCTTCCATGAGGCCCTGCTGTGTTTGCAGTTGACACTTGATTCCCCAACATGTCATTGTGTCACAATGGTCACCTGGGTGCCACGAGGCCCTGCTGAGTTGATATCTTCAAAAACTTAGAAATAAAGTAGCAACTTTTGGAGATAATATTATATGGGAGATGTTAGGAACAGGTTCCTATGTTTGCTCAGTTAATTGTTGATTATCCTGTTTTCGTATTAATTGTTGATGTTAAATTACCAGTATCACTCTGTTCTTGTCCCCAGTCCCTAGAGTTGCCCAGTTTAATGAACTTACCCTTATGCCCTTCCCCTCCTGTTGGGTAATGCCTCTGCTTCTCCCCAAAAATGGTGCAAAGAGGGCAGTATCAGCAACCCATATGCAAATAGAGGGAAGCTTGGGAAGCTTGCTGTCATCTGAGGAAAGATACCCCTAGAACAACAAGCCTGCATGCCACCTGGAGAAACCAACAACACATCCCAATGTGGAAAAAAGCAGAGCTATTTTCCCATAACAGTTTAAAGACTCTGGTGTTGTCACCATACGCTAAAAAGAACTGGACCAGAAGGAGGACCTAGAAGACAAGCCAGCAAAGTGTCTTCCCAGGGACTCTCGCAAGGATGGAAGCCCCAGTTCTGCCATGTGGCAAAGCTGAACACCTCCTTCTCTGTGTCGTCCATCGGAAGCAGCAGTGGTGTGCGCAACCCCTCAGGCCCCCACCTGGAGTTGACGTCAATAAAGGCATTTAAAAAGGAGCAGGTCTCCTTGCCCATTCATTTCAGGAGATAATAGAGAGGCTGATCTTTATTGGAGACCTCTAAGGGGCAGATATGGAAAATGCCCAGAAAATGCCCATCCCACCCACAGGATGAACAGAGTTTTTATGAGTTTAGCAGATTAGCATATTTGACAAAAATCACCAATTAGGAGCACAAGTGATGAGGCATGACAAAATTCCTTGTCAAGAGTCACTCTACCCCTGACTGGACATTTCAGGCACACCAAGGAAGCAAAGCAACAACAAAACCAAACCAAATCCAGGCAATCAAACCTGAAACGAACCGAGAACTGTCTCTCTATGTGTGTGACAAGAGGACAGTGAGGGCAAGGATAAAAGGAACACAGCCTAAATAAAAGCTTAACGGAGCTCAAACTTAACAGGACTTCTACCTTAACCTTACACTTTAAACCTCACAATACAGCAAACAAAGAGCATTTAACCATATTTATCTTAACTTATAACCTATGACTTAACCATTTACAGAGAAATAGTATTTAACTTGGCTTCTAACTTATATTAAACCTGGGGCCATTCATCATTTCTCTGCTCTCCAGCACTGAGACAATGGACTCTGGCTACAGCTCTGAGCTTGTGCCCTAGGCAACCACCCCATGGAGCAATGGGGCTCCACGGACCTGTTCTCAGGAACCCCCCCAAAAATTGGGGAGTGCCCCAAAACTGTCTCAGAAATGTAGGATGCACCAAAATCCCTTCAGGAATGAGGAATACCCAAAATCTCACTCAGAAAAGGGATCCCCCTCTCTTCATCATCCCTGTTGTGGTGCATGTTTTCACTAATGGTTTGTCCCCATGTTCTCCTGCTTTTCTTTGAGGTTGGTTTGTCCCTGAAGTTGTCCCTACTCCTTTTCTTGTCCATCAGGTTCACCCTGCCTTTCCTTCCAGAACCGTCTCTGCCTCTTTCCTCCTTGGAAATCCCCTAAACCTGGAGGGACCATTTGTTAACCTGAAACTGTATCCACCCCATTTGTAATCCCATTGGTTAAGTGTTTTTGGAACCCCCTCCCTGTACTCCTCCCCTGCTGGACTGTGATTGGTTGTTGCCTTGCATCCACCCATTGTTCCACCCCAGTTTAAAAGTCTTGTCCACCAGTTTACGGCTGTCTTCGGATCCTGACTCCCTTCAGTAATAAAATTCTGTTGCTGGAACCTCAGACCGAGAGCCTCTCTCTCCCCCTTTACCTGGTCCTTGACAGTGTCTGGATTACTGTCCTAGAGCTCGTAGCTCTAAAGTTCTGCTTGCTGCCAACACATAGCTGAGGCAGTTCCCCACACCTGGCACAGCACCAGTGTGATACCTAGAGCTAGCCAGGACACTGGTAAACACTTGGCATGGATCAATCCAGAACGTCTGGCTGTCTCATTCTAGACTTTACCACACCCTCCCAATCCCCACCCAAACCAATCCCACCCCACCCAATGCCCATCTCATCCCTCCTGATTTGCAGCACACTTTACCCAAACCCCCTCCAACCCCAATCCACGCTGAGGGGCTGGGGAATCGAGTAATTTTAGGGTGGGATTGAGTAAGTTTTTCAGTGGCATTGAGTGGTTTGACCTGACAGATCCCTCTCACCTTTTGGAGTGCCAAGAAATGGAGACAATTACACCAAATACCCCCAAACCCTCTCATATCCTCCCAGGTATCTCCCTCAATCCTAAATTCCCTGAGACACTAATAAAAAGTGAGGCTTTAGATGCCTTTCTTGAATTTGCTGGGTTTTACTCCAATTTTCTGTGTTTTGAAGGGATGAAGATGAATCAAAAGATAATTAAAATAAAAAACCACCAGCCACATCCCAATGCAGATCATGAGGATTGTGGATAGGTCTCTTCTCCACATGGGTCCTCCAATGGGAGATGTTGCAGTCTGTTCAAGTTGTAGTGTTACAGGGACTGTTCTGTATCCCTGGTTTAGACTGAGTCTGTGATCTTGTCCCAAAAGTGGTTTGCTCCCCAGAGCTATCAGTTATGCAAACCCCAACCCTTTTTCCGGAATGCTCTAAGTCAATCTTTTTACTGCACCAACCTCTATCAGAACCTGGTTCAGGGGTTCCCCTAATCCCCAGTGTTCCATTTGTTCATCTAATTTGTTTTCCTTCCACTGGTTTCCTATTAGTTCTTAAAGTCCTTGTTTACCTCCCCTACCCTCCCTCTATTGGTCAGAAGCTGTTACTTGCCCCTTGAGTCCTCCCAGTTTATAACCTGCTGTATCTGGCGCTTGGGGTCGGTCTGTCACTAGCTGTTCAGAAGAATAAACCCTTCTGGATCACACACACAGTCTGCCTCTCTCTCACTCCTTGCTTCCAACCTGTACCTAGCAAAGACATTCCAGCCGTAGAGCCAAAGAAGCTCTGAGACTCTGCCTGTAGATCAGCTAGGGGGGACATGTCCCACTCAAATCATCCATAGCAGACAACTGAGCTAGCACAAAGCTGGCACAAAGATTCCAGCTGCAGGGATAGGGATGAAGTTGGGGCAGAGCAGAAAGCTCTTCCCGCAGTCAGGGCACTCGCAGGGCTTTCCTTACGGGTGGCTCCATTGGTGTCAGGTCAAAGCAGAGCTGTGGGTGAAGCTCTTCCCACAATCAGGACATTTCTAGGGCCTCTCCCCAGTGTGGGTGCGCTGGTGGGTGGTGAGTGTGGAGTTATGCTTGAAGCCCTTCCCACAGTCAGGGCAGTGGAAGGGCCTCTCATCTGTGTGAATCCACTGGTGCAGGAGGAGATGGGAGCTGATCAAAAACCTCTTCCCACACTCAGGACACTCATAGGGTCTTTCCCCAGTGTGGATCTGCTGATGCTGGACGAGATTGAAGCTGGTCTGAAACCTCTGCCCACACTCAGGACACTCATAGGGCATCTCCCCAGTGTGGATCCGCTGATGTACAAGGAGATCTGAGCTTGACTGAAACATCTTCCCACACTTGGGACAGTCATAGGGCCTCTCCCCAGTGTAGATCCTCTGGTGGCAGGCGAGCTGGAAGGTGTATGAAGCTCTAAAGGGCCTCTCCCCATTATGGAACCTCTGGTGAAAAATCAGGCCTGAACTCTGGCTGAAGCTCTTCCCACAATCCAAGCACTCATAGGGCCTCTTTGCATTATGAATCCTTCGGTGGACAATCAGGCTGGAGCTGTCTCTGAAGCCCTTTCCACATTCCCCACACTTGTAGGACTGCTCCCCAGTATGGATCATCTGGTGGCGGATCAGGTCGGAGTTCTTAATGAAGCTCTTCCCACACTCCAAGCACTTGCAGGGCCTTTCCTTGTCATGAAGCTGCTCATGGACCACTAGGTCTGAGCTCTAGCCTCCCTGTGAGAGGGTGGGTCTTTCCTTCTCAGAGCACCCTGGGCTGGGTCTGCAGCCCCTCATCCTGAGGGATCTGTGGAGCTTTTCCTCATCGTTGGATTCTTGTGCTGTGGAGCCGCTCAAAACAGCCTCTTCCACAAGGTTCTGCCAAGGGGATTTGTCCGCCCTGGTCTCTGTCCTCAGCTCCTTGTCTGGGGGAGGGAAGGACAAGGAGTTGATGGGATTTGCCTCCATGCCAGAGGGAAGGGGAACAAGATCCTCACAGTACTTCCCCAGCAGGATGGCATCAACCAGATGCAGGTTGTCCTGCATTCGGTGGCCATGCTGGGCTGGGAGATGGAGCAGGAGAGAGGGGGGAAAGGGGAAGTGACTTCCTCCTCACCTGCCTGGCTGTCCTAGGGCATCTTCCTCTTCCTCGCAGCCTCCTCCTCCATCTAGCCAAGGATTGGTAATTGGAAATCCTAGTTTGGGGGAAAACTTGGGATGAGCATCTTGGGTTTGAAGGTCCCCCAGCCCAAATCCATCTCTACAAGTCACCGGGCATCCGGGGTCCATAAATACCTCCCAAACACGAAGATTCAACCCTGAAAATGCCTCCCAGGATTTCCCCATATCTGGTGTCTCCCATTTGATGTTTTGGGATTCCCTCCATCCCAGCTGCTGGAGGTCATGCTTGTATTAAGGTTTGTCAGAACCTGGTACATTCCTCTGGCTGCCCTGGGTGGTCCAAAAGCTTGGCAAGGGATCTGGAGACCTTGGCACAGAGTCAAAAGTGAGAGTGCCTTTGATCTCAGTCCATGGGAGAAATTACCAACCTTGTGTGAAGATTTACAAGCCACGAGAGATTGCTTTGAATAACAGTTAATTTATCACAGGGTGTAAATGTAAAATTTTGGGGGTTTAGAATAGGAGTTCAGGAAAGGCAAAATGGAGGAATCTGGGCATGTCCCTGTCCTTCTATTCCTTCTTGTCCTCCATCTTCTGCTGTGATGGTGGCACTTTTGGATTGGATTAGAGTAGAAGTGAACTGTTTAACATAGGTGATAGGTATTGGTAATTAACTGTAAATATAGAACACGTCTAGTATAAAAGTTAAGACCGCCCTGGCAGTGGGCAGTCGGCTCCCGACCCTGCTGCAGCAAGGACTTTGGCAGGGCAGAGAAAAAACGTAATAGATAAGAAAAAATGAACAACCTTGAAAACGCAGCGGATGGATTCCTGACCTTCTCTTTTGACATGGAGCTTGGGAAAAGGACTTCTTATCTAAAATCTCGGGATCTGCCAGCAGCAGAATCCAACATCTGAGGATTGGTTCAACAAATTGTTTGCAGGATGGTGCCTATCTGGCCGGCTTGCTTCAATTTTAAAGACTTTACTTGAAGTAATTTTTATTATCCTCACAGTTATAGTTTTCCTATCCATTTTAAAGAAATTTTGTCTATCCCAGTTTGTACTCTTTTCCCAAATTAATGAGTTAGAAAGCCCCTGATGACCCTGAGTCCCCAGCTGACCCTGAAACTCCTGTCCCTTCTCCATCCTCCTCTGTTTCCCAATTCCCTCCAGTTTGGTTCCATGATCTCTACCCAAATTCCGAATATCGCCCAGACCCTTCTTTCTTTCGAAAAAGAAAGGGGGAAATGTTGTGGTGTGCCCCAATTCCCCTTCTATCCCTGATATTGGTATGTCCCAAGAGTTAATCCAACCCCTCTTGTCTGCCCATCAAGAACCAGCCCTACCCCTTTGTCTGGAAAGTTCTGTGCTCTATGGTAGCTGGTTGGTGCCACAGTTTTCTATCCACCTCTTTATGTACCCCATTGGCCAGCATCCTTTGTACCACTCCCCTGTAATCCCCACCTTCCTGGATATCATTGGTCGTTGTACTGTTCCACCCAGTGTTCCACCCCCAGTTTAAAAGTTGCTGCACAGCAGCTTTTGGTGTTCTTCTCTCCCTGATCCTTTGAACATCAATAATCCCTGTTGGAACCTCATAGAGAGAGCCTCCCTCGCCTCTTTTACCTGGATCCTGGTCATAGTTGCCTCCCTCACTCGGCATAGGGCTGGTAGCCCTACAGGTTCGGCAGAAGCCTTGCTCATGCCCTGCTGTTCCCCACACCTGCTGTCCTGCTCCAGCAGCTAGCTGGGGCTGGGGAAACCCAGAGGGAGCAGAACGACTGAGAAGGATCAATCTGTCACCTCAAAATGACCCAGTAACTGAAAACTACTCAATCCCACCCTAAAACTACTCAATTCCACAGCCCCTCAGGGTGGGATGGGGTTGGAAGGGGATTGTATTAAGTGGGATGCAAGTCAGGAGGGGTGACATGGGGATTGGGAGGGTGTGGTAGAATTGCACATGGGGGAAATATATGCAATGGGGGAAATAGGGGATGGGGACAGGGTCTTGATGTCCAGGAGGTGTGGGGTGAGATGGGTTGGGATTGGGATTGGGAGAGTGTGATGAAGTCTGGAATGAGACAGCCAAAGGTTGTGAATGATGAAGGAAGGAGGAACCCTCAGGCATTCCACGTTCCTGAAAGGATTTGGGGGCATCCCACATTTCTGAGGCAATTTTGGGGCACTCCTCAATTCTTGTGGAGTGTCCTGAGAGCAGCTCCATGGAGCCCCATTGGCAGGGGTGGTTGCCTCGGGCACAAGCTCAGAGCTGTAGCCAGAGTCCATTGTCTCAGTGCTGGAGAGCAGAGAAATGATGAATGGCTCCAGACATCTCCAGTGTGTGTTTGGGAGGCAGGGCAAATTCTGTGTAGGTTGGGCGGTTACTGCCCCATCCCCAGCCATTGCAGCCTCTGGTCCAGACCCAACGTGGCTGTCAAGCGCCTGGCACCCCAAAAACCAGGGAGGGACCAGTGCCAGTGAGGCTGTGACGCTGACACATCCTATGGCCCTGGTGCTCACAGCAGCTGAGATGACGCTGGATCCAAGGCCCTGACTGTGGATATCTCTCCCCCTTCCTCTCTCTCTCTCTCTCTCTCTCTCTCTCATCTGACTTCATCACCTCAGAATAACTATACTTAGATGGGTTAGTTTGCTAAGTCAGTGCTTTGTGAAGTGCTTTACTGTAATTCCATGTTGCTTTAAGATTTCCCAATTACCTTATTCTCTAAAGTTTGCAACTAAAAGTTTGTTCTCCACCCTCCCAAGAAATTTGTTGTTTTCTCCATGGACCACCTGAGGGGATCGAGGTACTTTAAGACCCTTTCCAACACTGGCTGAGCAAGCTTGGGGAATAACAGCAGGGAATTGCAATGCTGAGGCATTCTCTCAGGCATTCTTGAAAGTCCTGATTTGGCTGGAGGAAGCAGAAAGGCCAAACCCTGCCCTCAGCCGTGGGACAGCAGGGCCTGTCCCTCACGGCTGGCTTGGGGCTGTTTGTGGGGCACTGGGATGGGAGGGGCAGCAAGGACAAATGGCATCAAACTGCAAGCCCTGCCAGTCTCCTCAGGGAGGGGCCAGGGAGAACTAAATTGCATCCCCTCTAAGGAAAGTCCCTTCTGTGGGGTCTCCAGAGGCAGTGCCAGAGCCCAGGGGACAAAGACCTGGGTGCCTGTGGCCCTGCCAGCCCTACCCAGCTCTTGGCCATCTGTCCTGCAGGCTGTGATCCCTGTGCCTGTGCTCCTGTGCCCTTGCTGGCTGCACATGCCCATCTCATTGTCCCCCCAGCATTTCTCAGCCCAGCATTTCTGTGTCCTCCCTGGGCTCCCTGCACCCAGCACTGCTGGCTCCTGGCACACAGACCCAGGGCAGGAGCCCACCTTGCCAAAGGGTCTTTGAAGCAGGTTGGTAGGGTTTAAGAGGGGTGGCATGGGGAAATAGGGCTTGGGAAGAGAGTCTTCATGCCCAAGGATGAGTGGGCTGGGGTTTGGAAGGAACCCCATTTATTGCCTCATGTGTGGAGGCATGACGACCTGGTTCAAGAGCAGGACAGCGGCTACCTCAAGCCACGTGGACCAAGTGCTCGCAGACACCAATATGGTGGATGGCAAATGGCGTTTATTCATGTGTTACATAACTTTATACCTCTGTCAGCTGGCACAACCATTGGCCAGCGTGACATAATTGACAGCAACAACTATGGGGGAAGGGTAGCCCTACCTAACCGTACACCTAGAAATCTTCCAAACGCACACCCTATCTACCACACCCATTCCTAAGTGGGTTTGGGGATATCCCCCATTCCTGAGGTGGTTTTGGGGTACTCCCATAGTTATCAGTGGGCATTCCTGAAAGCGGTGGGACAGGTGGCTGTGGCACTTGGAGTGTGGGCCCACAGAGAGGGACATGGGGAGCCTGTCTGGGGGAGAATCCCGCCACTTTCTGCTGTCCCAGCAGTGCTGAAGTTTGGAAACAACTGTGAAACAGAGACCAGAGGCAGCAACAGGTTAAAGGTGTATTAGAAACAGGGCTATTCCTTCTCAAAATACAGCAATTGAGTCTGCGGTACTGCTAGAGGTGTCCTACCTACACTGTTTCCATGAATTCAACATATCTTTACTATTGATGGATGTCTTTTTCTTGGAATGCACACCAGACCTCCTTGTGTGCAAGACACAAAAGCAGATCAGAGGAAACAAATTTAAAAGTTAATAAAAACAAGAACAGCCACTCACTCTGAGTCAAACAGGCAAGGGTGAGGCTCATCCACTGGTAAAAAGAGGCCTCTAGAGACCATGGCGAACAGGAGCAGGCAAAGAGGAGAAGGGCACATCTTTGAGGGCATGCCATGGCAGTTTGTGAGGCAGGGATGCAGGTTTTTCCTGCTAATAAGGTTAGTTTGTTGTTTGCTGTATTTCTGTTAGTTGGTTGGTTTTGGAGGTTTTTGTTCTTAGCAATGGTTTTTACATGATCAAAAACTGTAGTTAGTACAAGTGTGAGTAATCAAATAGAATCCTCCAAAAAGGATGTGTCTGTACAGACCCATTCCTCTGCAGAGTGTTTGAGCTTATCAGTGGTTCCAGGAGTCACTTTGCAGAAGAAGCCTGTCTGCGGTGTGAACAAGTAAATTATCTCCTTTCACTGGTGGCCGAACTTAGGGAGGAAATTGAAAGACTTAAGGAGTATTAGGGAAAGTGAAATGGAAATAGATTGGTGGAGTTCCACCCTTCAATCCTTGAGGGAGGCCCACCAGGAGTCAGATGACTCTTGTGCCTCCCACTGTCAGGTAATAGGAGGACACCTTGTTGATGAAGGGGAATGGAAATGGGTCCCTGCTTGGAGAGGTAATAATAAAAATTCCACCCGACCCCCATCATGTACCCATGTGCCACTTCAGAACAAGTATGAGATCCTGGATCTAGAGAGTCAGCCAGATGATTTAGAAGAAAATAGTCTGCCCAGTGGGCCTCCCAATTACGCTTCATCTGTAGGACGGATCACTACCTCTAACATCAAAAACAAAAGAAGGGTACTAATAGTGGGTGAGTCCCTTCTGAGGGGAACAGAGGGTATATGTTGCCCGGACCCATCCCACAGGGAGGTCTGCTGCCTCCCTGGGGCCCAGGTATGGGATATCACTGAGAGACTCCCTGGGCTGATTCAGTCTTCTGATTACTACCCACTGCTGATACTCGAAGCTCACAGTGACATGATTGAAAAGAGGAGTATCAGGGCAATTAAAAGGGACTTTAGGGCACTGGGTCAAGTGGTTGATAGGGCAGGATCTCAGGTAGTCTTTTCCTCAGTCCCTTTGGTGGCAGAGAAAAATGGTGAAAGGTATAGGAGAGCCTGCATCATCAACAAGTGACTCAAGGGTTGGTGTCAGAATTTCAGGTTCTCTGATCATGGGGCAACTTTTATGGCACCTGGCCTGTTGGAACTGGATGGGCTGCATCTATCTGTTAAGGATAGAAGAATTTTAGCTTATGAGCTGGCAGAACTCCTTGAGAGGGCCTTAAACTAGGTTTGAAGGGGCAAGGAGCTGCAGCTGGGCTGTCTGGAAGCAGGCCCAAGGGTAGTAGGCCTGAGTTGTGGGTGAATCAGTCGCCCAGCTGAGGTGCATGTATACCAATGCATGCAGCATGAGTAACAAACAGGAGCTGGAGGCCATGGTGCAGCAGCAAAGCTGTTATGTAGTAGAAATGTGGTGGGATGACTCACATATTTGGAGCACTGCACAGGATGGCTACAAGCTCTTCAGAAGAGACAGAAAAGGGAGAGACGCGGAGGGGTGGCCCTTTACATTAGGGAGGCTTTTGATGCCATAGGTATTGAAACTAATGATGATGGAGTTGAATGCCTATGGGTAAGAATTAATGGGACGGCCAACAAGGTTGACATGCTACTGGGAGTCTGTTACCATTCACCCAATCAGGAGGAAGAGGTGGACAACTTATTCTACAAGAGGCTGGAGTATATTTCAGGATCATCAGCCCTTGTTCTTGTAGGTGACTTCAACCTACCAGACATCTGCTGGGATCTTAATACAGCAGAAAAAAGGCAGTCCAGGAAGTTTTTAGAGTGTGTGGAGGACAACTTTTTGTTGCAGCTGGTGAATGAGCCCACCAGGGCAGGGACTATATTTGTTTGCAATGTGGTGGTTGGAGGCTGCTTGGGGCACAGTGATCATGAAATTATAGAATTCTCAATATTTGGCAAAATCAGGAGGAACATCAGTAACATTTTTGCATTGGACTTCTGGAGGGCAGAAGAGAGTTGGCCTATTTAGGAGACTTATTCAGAGAGTTCCTTGGGAAGCAGCCCTTAAAAACAAGGGCCTTCAGGAAAGATGGTTGTGCTTCAAAACAGAGATCTTGAGGCCACAGAAACAGATTGTCCCTGTGTGCTGGAAGATGAGTCCATGAGGCAAATGTCTAGCCTGGATGAGCAATGAGGTTTTGAAGGAACTTAGAAATAAAAAGAGGGTGTATCATCTTTGGAAGGAGGGTCAGGTCTCACAGGAAGTATTTAAGGAGGCTGCTAGGGCATGTAGGAAAAAAAATTAGGGAGGCCAAAGCTCAGTTCAAACTTAAATTGGCAACTTTTGTAAAGGATAACAAAACATGTTTTTACAAGTATATTAATGGTAAAAGGAAGGGTAAGACCAACCTTCGCTCCTTATTGGATGAGGGAGGGAACTAAGTAACTGCAGATGAGGAAAAGGTGGAAGTACTTCACACCTTCTTTGCCTCAGTCTTTAGTGGGAAGACATCTTGTCCTCAGGACAACTGTCCTGCTGGGTTGGTAGATGGTGTCCAGGAGCAGAATGGTCCCCCTGTTATCCCGGAAAAGGCAGTCAGAGAACTGGATGTTTATACATCTCTGGGCCCAGATGGGATCCACCCCAGGGTGATGAGGGAGCTGGCAGATGAGCTTGCAAAGCCACTCTCCATCATTTACCAACATGTCCTGGTTTAGAGACAGGTATCTGCCAGGGGAAACTGGAGTTTTCCCTGGAATGGAGAATGTAACCCCCCTTCCCTCCAAATTACTATAATTTTGCAATTAAGGGCTTTCAGGCAAAGAGTTGGGAATAGGAATAGCAGTTCTTTACTAGGAATATTAAAATAAACAA